>NADL03000808.1:0-284213 GCA_002205965.3 Kappaphycus alvarezii
CCACGGTGTGGCCACCCGCCTCCAACGTGAAGCGGCTCGCCTGGTGAGCCCCAAACTGCGTTCGTGGGTTGCCCCTCACGTCCGCAAACGCCATGGCGATTGCCCTCCGTCACGATGCCCGCCTCATTGCTGAGGCGCGCCGCCCGACCCGCGGAATCCGCCGCACGCCCGCTCAACACCGACCGAACATCCCGCCAAACCCATCGCCCGGCCCGACCAAAACCGTCGCGGCCTCACCGGCCTCGCACAAGGCCCCAAAACGCCCCAACGGGGCACACCCTCCTCCTCCCCTGCCGCTCCCCGCACCGCCGCTGAACACACACCGAACCTCACACTCCGCTCCGGGCTCTTCCCCGTCGGCGTCAAAAAGCCGATGCCCCGCAACTGAAGAAGCCCAGGCTCGGAGTTCCTCATGGTGCCTGATGTGCGCAAATTCGCACACGAAAAATCTAGATGAGGACCATAATTGTATACAGTATCGGAATTGGGCAGATATTTTTACAGTTTGTGATTTGTAAGATATTTTTAATTTGGATGAGTGTGTCAAATTCATCGGTTGATTTTTTTTATATTAGGACACGCTGTCATAGTAGATATTCAGTTCAGTTCCAGGCTGTGGATGGTACTACGAGTGACTCTGAAAGGTCTATATAATGGCCACATCAATTCCCACCCCTGGCGATGGGTGGCTGGCATGGGTATGGCACCTAGATATTTACTTGAGGAAATATCTTCTAGTAGTCTCTCTGGCTCACACGATTCCCGTGAATGAATTTTATGGTTATAAGTATGTTTGTTTGAGACTTTTGGGGTAGCAAAAAGTCTATATAAGCCGAGTAAACTGCTTCCTTTTAGTGGAGGTGAAGCAAGTTGGCAGACAACTTCAAGCCCAGTCCCAAATAGTTAGGAAGTTGAGAGTCAACTTCAGACCCAGAAGAATTTATTTTACGCTAGTCACAAGCATAGGTGGTAGACCCTGCCCCTTCCATACTTGCTTGTAGCCCATTCAACTTTCTTCCTATCCACTCTTTTCTGTTCGTTCAACTATACCACGGTAGCACTTTTGTCGCTCGCAACACCTCCTTCTTGGGTAATTGGTTCTGAGATCTCTTCCCCCGCCGATTTACCCCTATCATTTGGTACTCTTGTGGAGGGGGTTGAGCAGTAGTAAGGAACACTTCGGGGGATTTCTTTTCGGTAATCATGGATCTCAACGCTGCTCGTATAACGTTCACAGGGGGCAAGACTGAAGACGTTGAGGAGTTTCTTTACACATATGTCAACGTTGTGATGCGAGAGAAGGGCGATGAAGAGAAGGCCGCAAGTATCTTCGCCTATCTTCATGGTGACGCAAAGCACAAATATAAGTCCAAGTTTATCGACGGGTGGTCTCTTAACGGGAATGGGCGTAACTTCGGTGAGGTATGTGAGTGGCTTGTGAAAGAGTATGCTAAGGAGGTAGAACCAGATGAGATGATTCGTACCGCCATAGAGGCCCGGCTCAACTTCGACGATTTGTTAAGCTCATTGGTGTACTTGTGTGATCTTTATGAAAAGGCTGGGTTCAACGCCCAAGCCAAGTACGGAATGCTGCGTAAGGCGGCTATGGGGGATAAGCGGCTCTCCGATTTCCTCCTCATCAAGGGCCCTCACACTTTTGATGAACTGAAGGGTACCATAGTAGAATTTGTCAAAAATTCGGAGACGTTTCAGTCACTGAGTGAGGTACCGAGGGAAACCCGCACATCGATGTCTATCGTACATCCTGAAAAGAATTATCAAAGGCCGGCTACTAGTGCAGCGGCATTAGAATCTGTCAGGAGCGATGTCAAAAACTTGGAAGAAAGGTTGGAAACCCGATTCGATAATCGACTTGACATGATAACCTCGCAGTTGGAAAGCCTTACTCTTACCATTAAGAAGAACCAGTCTGGGGCCCCTAAGGCCGCAGAAGTCTGTTCTTACTGTCACAAGCCTGGACACTTTGCAAACAGGTGTCCTGATAATCCACATAGAAACACTCGTTGTGCAAAGTGCGGTCGATATGGGCATCATGAAAGTAACTGCTGGTCTAAAGACAACAGAAGAGCAAATTTATCGGAAGCAAGGAGTGAGTCAGGACCAGAGGTGAAAATCTTACAAAATAGAAGGGATCAAAGGTTGACGGATGCCGGTAACGTATCCATCGCTGAAGAGATTAGTCAAGTCAATGTGACAAAAAGGGATGGGGAAGGGAACATTTTATCGAAGAAACCTAGGCTAGAGTATGGAATGCTGGAGCATATCCCAGCACCTGTACCTCCTCGAACCAAGAGGTCTGATCAAGTTGTTCCAGGAGTGGGAGTCACTCCGGCCAAGAAGACGAAAAAGAGTAAGAAAGTTAAGAGTATCTCTAAGGACGTACTAGAGTATGTGAAGAGGTACAATTTGGTGGCTGAGCTTGCATCGGCCCCAACTGGGATAACGTTTGGTCAACTTTTGAGGGGCGACGCAGAGGATGCGAGAAAAGAACTCAAAAAAATTATCAGGTCTAATAAGTCCGCTAAGGGTAAGAAACTGTTTCTTCAATCGGCCTCGACAGCACCAAGACGTCTTAAGCTGGTACCAGTCAAAGTATTGGGTATGAAAACCCAAGCTCTCTTCGATTCGGGTGCTGTTCCAAACCTCATTTCAGAAACTTTGGTGACAGATCTAGGTCTCGAAATTACTCCAACGACTCGAAAAATAACTGTAGCGGATGGAACCGTCTCAAAATGCATGGGCACTGTTGACAAGGTTTCCGTGTTCTTTGGGGACTCTAAAGTTGATGTAGACTTTCTTGTCATGCCGGATCTCCCTTTCGATGCAATCATTGGCTGCCCCACAATGGAAAGACTAGGAACATGCATTGACTTGGGCAACCAAATGGTTTCAGTTAATATTGACGGCAGAACCGTGAAGATGCCCCTGGATTTCGACAAAAGCACGCATCCTGAAGATTTAAAAGAAACGGACAGTGAAGATTTCACTTCTAGCTATGACAGCGAAGATTCGGAACCAACTAACACTTTCGGAAGTGGAAAAGGGTACCCTCGGGGGTAATGAACATGGCATGGGACGATTATGATTCCGGGTTTGAAACAGATGACGACTGGAATTCTAGGATAAGTTTGAAACCCGAATGTGTTTCTTTTTGCGATGATATCGAATCAAAGGACAGAATTCGGAGCATGAAAGAAGATTACCTTTGCAAAGAAAATAAGAATACGTCGAATTCCATATATGAAGATGTGAGCACGACGGAAGAGGTCCTTCAAAATATTGAGGTTGAGGATCAAGAAGAAAAAGGGCGCCAAATGGCAGAAATCCAAGGAAAAGTGCAGCACCTTCCCGCCCCGCCTCACTGAAAATATCCGACATGTTAACATCTTCCGAAGTAATTGCATGGAGCGTTTCAGATTTAAGACAAGCAAGTGTACCGGTTACTCACTCGTTCGAACTTACCGACACTCAACCGATTTACCACAAGCCTAGACGTCAACCGCCAAAATATGACCAATTTATCTCAGAAAATGTTACAAGTATGCTGAAAAATGATATTATTCGACCAGTTTCATCCCCATGGTCGTTTCCAGTTGTGGTCGCACCAAAGAAGGATGGAAAGCTGCGTTTTTGCGTCGATTACCGACAACTGAACCAGAGAATGATACCCGATCGATTTCCGATTCCGAACATGGAGGAGATCCTCGAGGACCTGAAGGACGGGAGATATTTCACCTCAATTGACCTTTACACTGGCTATTGGCAGATTCCATTGGATGAAAAATGTAAGGAAAAAACAACCTTTACCAGCAAAGCCGGTACGTTCAGGTTCGAAGTGATGCCTTTTGGTCTCATGAATGCACCAGCTACATTCCAAAGAATGATGAACGAGGTTTTGAAAGGACTTCCATTCGCAAGAGTCTATATCGATGATGTCGTCATATTCTCAGAAACATTGGATCAGCACATCTCGCACGTCAAGACAGTTGTGGAGAGGATATCGGAGTATAGCTTGAAAATTAAGTTGAGCAAATGCTTCTTTGCGAAAACTTCTATCCAATTACTCGGTCATATCGTCGACCAAGAGGGAATTAGAGTGGATCCAGAGAAAACGAAAAAAATAAAGTTGGCACCAAGGCCCGCTTCAAAGACGGAGGTCCGAAGCTTCTTAGGACTGGCCTCATATTACAGAAGATTTATCAAAGATTTCGCCAAGACTGCAGCACCGTTACATGCCAGCACTACGAAGAACGGAAAATTTTACTGGAACAAGGAAATGGAAACTGCATTTCAGGAGCTTAAAGATAAGCTATGTGTCCCCCCAGTTCTCATGTACCCAGATTTCAAGAGACCATTCGTTGTGGAGACAGATGCCTCAGAACGGTCTTTGGGTGCCGTTTTGTCCCAAAAAGATGAAAACGGAAGACTACACCCTGTTCAATTCGCAAGCCGAACTCTGAATGATGCGGAAAGAGATACTCAGTCTGCGAGAAAGAAGCGCTAGCTGTCGTCTTCGCGCTGAAAAAGTTTCGCGTATACCTTTTATCACTCGAGAAATTTGTCTTGATAACTGATCACCAGGCACTTAAAACAGCATTCCAAAAGAAGGATGTACATCACCGCTTGGCCCGATGGCTCGACATTTTCGCAGAATATCGGTTTGAAATTGTGTATAGACCCGGACGCAATAATCAGCCTGCCGATTACCTATCCCGCTTGAGGGACGCACTGATTCCAAATGAAAAAGCTTCGGAGGACATCGTCGGAGTCGCCGAGTTGCAGTTGCCGAACGATAACGAGTACGAAGCTAATATTCACGGACTGATCAAATTCCTCGATGGACTAGAAATGAGAAAGGTTGATCTTGAACACAGAAATTGGGTACGCAGGAATCAAAAGGCTTTTACATTGTGGAATGGGAAACTCTTCCGGCACACTAAAGCCGGTCCCCGACTAGTGGCCCCTTTGAAAGAAAGAATGAAGATCTTGAGGACTTTCCATGATGAGCTAGGGCATTGGGATCTCGAAACAACCAAAAAATTCGTAACTGAGAGATTCTGGTGGCCCGGTATCCATAAGGACGTCTATAATTTCGTGAAAAGCTGCGACAACTGCCAAAAATTCACTCCAATACGGAAGTATAAGACAACTCTAAGTTTTCCAGTTTCCGGTCTCTTTGAAACCTTCTCAATTGACTTCGCGGGCCCGTTCAAGGAAACTTCTTCCGGAAACAAATATCTCCTTATAGGGGTGGAACATCTTACTGGATGGCCAATAGCAGTTGCAGTCGAGGAGGCAAATGCTGAGGTGGTACTGAGATTCATCGAAAAAGAAATAATTGAACCGTTTGGTCTTCCAAAAAGGATCATCTCGGATAACGCCCTTTGTTTTACTGCAACTTCACTGCTTCGTTTTTTGGAAGAGAAAGGGATTCAGCTGAAGACCGTTCTCGCATACGCTCCTATGTCCAACGGGAAAGCGGAGAGGATGGTTGGAACCATCAAACGAGCAATATCGAAAACTATGTCGGAGAATGAAATCCAGTGGGAAGATGCCTTACCAAAAGTGTTATACGGCTATCGTCGAAGAAGAGGAAGAAATGGACGCTCACCATTCGAGCTAATGTACGGAAGGGCTCCTAGAATGTTACAGAGAGACATGGAAACAAATATTATCGATGAAGAGAGTAGGGAAGTTGAACTACTGGCCACCGAAGGCTGGAGATCACACCGCGCGCTAACACAGACAAGAAATAAGGATGCAGAACCTGCAGTCAGAACCTTTTCAGTTGGCTCTAAAGTACTTGTAGTACATGGAAAAGCAATGCAGCAGGCTGTGAAGTGGCCGGCCTTCCAAACCAAGTACTCGAACCCTTGCATCGTCACGGAGGAAAGACACCCGCACTATCAGCTCTGTTCAAGCTCAGGGAAGAGATCAAGGAGGGCCATCCATGCACGTCGTCTGGTCCCTTACCATCAGAGGCCTGAAGAATTCCTTCTCACACAGGACTATGCGCAACCACGGGGCATACTCATCTTTAACTATAGAATGATTCCTATGGGAGGAAAAAGGGCCTGGGAATGGATCATCTCGGTTACGCGGGACTACTACGAACTCCACGTAATCATCCATTTCTACATTAATATATGCCTATGTTTTCGTACGTTGAACGGACCATTGCTACCTGAAGAAGATTTCCGACTATTAATAAGAGTTCTATTTTCATTCCAAAACGGAAGGTTCACGGAAGCAGGTCCAGAGTTTGTGGAGGTAATATATCATTACTCTATAGGAAGATATGGAATGGTAGCTGCTGGAGACTTGTCGCAAACGTATCTGAATATTATCCGTCCAATTTACGTATTTCTCAAGAACAACCAAGATGTGCGACTGAGAGGTTACGCCTTACCCCGGATATGGAATACAGACTGGTCCCGTATCCTCTATGGGAACCTTACGTTTCTCCGCCACAAATTGGGAACGTTGGAGGCGGCGAGGATCCTCCTGAAGCAGTGATGATGACCAGAGGAGGACCTTCAGGAGACAACAACCCGCCCAGAAGAGGTTCCGGTCGTCCCCCGAGAGGACCTCGTGCAGGTCCCAGTACGTCAGGAGCTGGTCGCGGCCATTCATCGGGACCGTCCACCACAACTTCATCTCTAGCTCTCTTCACAACCATGCACAGCATACAGTCGGAAGAAGAAGATTATCTTTTTGGCTGCGCAATATCTCCGAGGATGCGAACGATGCGCAGGTCATTTCTTATTTCATGATAAGCATCTGTTTATGTTTTAGGGCGCTACATGGACCGCACTTATCTTACGAAGATTCGTTCTTGATGATGCGCGTCTTCTTTTCTTATCGGCATCCATTCCTCCGGCATCTTCCAGAAGAGTTTGCATATCACATATATTTTTTCACTCTTGGAAGATTCGGAAGAGTCACGGAAGAAGAATGTATTCAACCCCACCTCGATGTTATCAAACCAATATATGAGGCTATGCTACAAAGTGAGGTACCAGTAATGCGAACCTACTTTTTAGAGCATCATATTGGTAATCAGTTGCATCCGTACCCGTTTGAGAGACCATACATTTTATCAATAAGACAGCGAACACTAACGGAAGCAGAAGAAGAGCAGTGACGACGGGACGTTCGTCTTGAGCGAGAGGGCGTGATGTGCGCAAATTCGCACACGAAAAAATCTAGATGAGGACCATGATTGTATACAGTATCGGAATTGGGAAGATATTTTTACAGTTTTTGAATTTGCAAGATATTTTTAATTTGGGTGAGTGTGGCAAATTCGTCGGTTGATTTTTTCATTTTAGGACACGCTGTCATAGTAGATGTCAGTACAGTTCCAGGTTGTGGGTGATACACAAGTAGCTCTGAAAGGTCTATATAATGGCCACATCAATTCCCACCCCTGGCCGATGGGTGGCTGGCATGGGTATGGCACCTAGATATTTACCTTGAGGAAATATCTTCTAATAGTCTCTCTGGTTCACACGATTAGTGAATACATTTTATGGTTATTAGTATGTTTGTTTGAGACTTTTGGGTAGCCAAAAGTCTATATAAGCCGAGTAAACTGCTTCCTTTAGTGGAGGTGAAGCAAGTTGGCAGACAACTTCAAGCCAAGTCCCGAGTAGTAGGAAGTTGAGAGTCAACTTCAGACCCAAGAAAACTTTTTCTTACGCTAGTCGCAGAGCGTCGGTGGTAGACCCTGCCCCTTTTATACTTGCTTGTAGCTTTCTCAACTCTCTCTATATACACTCCCTTTTGTTCGTTCAACAATACCACGGTAGCACTTTGTCGCTCGCAACACCTCCTTCTCAGGGTAATTGGTTCTGAGGATCTCTTCCCCCGCCGATTTACCCCTATCAGCATCCGTGGCCTAGCGTTTCGCCGCAGCCCCGCTGCGGCGTTTCTCTTCGCTCATCCCACGGCAGCTACGAAGGTCCACACTACACACTGGCAGACCATGCTCCGCCGTCACCTCGGACTGCCAGTGTATGATGACTCCATGGCCCTCAACTGCCACCACTGTGACCACCCCTTGAACACCCTCGAGGATCACGCCGCCGACCTCTGCTGCCCTGGTTTCGGCCGTCGTCACCGCCACAACTCGCTATGTAATGCGATTGCGACGCACGTTACCCGCGCCGCGGGTCTGGATACTCGGCAAGAGGTTCCGTTCCTCGTCCCGGGCACTGAGCTCCGCCCCGCCGATATCCTTGTACAACCACCACCAACCCCGGAAGGCACAACGTTGCGCCCCATTGCCTGTGACATCACCGTCGTTTCACCGTTCAAGGCCGCAGTTCGCACCAAGACGACCCAGGTTGCCGGAGGCGCTGCTGAACTGGCGGCCCGCGACAAGGTTACAACCCTGGAACGCAACATCGCCCGACGACTCCCCGCTCCCTCGACTGGGCCACCTTCTGCGCCTTACACGCCGAACTTCACGTTTCGACCTCTGGCGTTTGATTCCCTAGTTGCCCCTTCCCTTGGAACTATTGCATTTATCGAGGAGTTAGTTCCGCGGATCGCGTCCAAGTGTCACTGGACAGTTGGCATTGTCCGCCGCCGTATCTACCAGCGACTGAGTTGCACCATCTGGTCCTCCATCGCTGAAGCTATCCTGTCGCGAGCACCGATGCGCACGGACGACGATGTACATCCGGTTAGATCTTAACCGTATAGTTAGGACGTACGCAGTCCACAGTAGATACTGAACGCATTAAACTTCTTCTTCCTGGAGAGAAATTGTCGCGTCGACTCCCCCCGCCCTCCGATAACCCCACACGGGCCACCGATTTCGAATTTCAACAGCTGGCCTTTGATTCCTTGGGTTCCCCTTCACCCGAAACCGTCCGCTTCATAGAGGGACTGGTGCCTCGCATTGCTGACAAATTCCACACGTCGACAGGAGTTATCCGCAATCGGATTTATAGGCGCATTAGTAGCACAATCTGGTCGTCGAGCGCACAATCTATTGAATCGCGTATGTCGCTGCACGTGGCCGACGTGGACCACCCGGTTAGCACTTAGCTAGCAGTATAGTCGGATCCTGCAGCGGACACCCGTTCTACTGATGCCATAAAGTTACCACGTCCGGCCCCCTTCGCACAACACCCTCCAGGAACCGAACTTCAAGTTTCAGCCCCTGGCTTTTGACTCCTTGGGTGCCCCATCTTCCGCATCTATCCTGTTCATCGAAGACCTCATCCTGCGCATTGCAGAGAAGTTCAACACAACCACAGCAGTGATCCGCAGACGTATTTATCAGCGCATTACTTGCACACTGTGGTCTTCTATTGCAATGGCGATTCTATCGCGAGCCCCACTGCACGTGCCTGACGTGGAACATCCGGTTAGTTCTTAGCCGTATAGTCAGTCCTGCAGTGTACACGATAGATACTCAATGAAGTAAAGTTTCTTCGGTCTAAAAGTTACCACATAGGTAACGCCTTCTTATTACCTACTGCCTTCTTCTTCTTCTTCTTCTTCCTCGACTTCTGCTTCCTCCGTCTATCCTCCAACAAAATCTACCACGCCCCTCATGCCCCCTCTTTCTTACGCGGCTGTGGCGGCGGTCGCTGCGCCGCCTCAGGTCCCTACCGCTTCCCTCGTGGAGCTATCCCCCACCGACGTACCGGAACTCTCCACCCTTCTTCCACCCCCACCAACCTGCCGCTTACCCTGGCAGAAGCGGAGATAATCATGGCCGACCCTACCCTCCGCGCCGACCCCCGCCGTTCCGAGGCCAGACGCCTAGTCTCTTCCGTCGGGCCCATCCAGAATCTGTGCCCACGCACTGGCCTCCTCCCCACCCCCCGAAAAATGTCATCTCCATTTGCATTTCCCCATCCGTTGACCCCAGCCGTGCGTTTCGCTCATATGACTGTAATACAAAAATGGTCCTCCCTTCACGTAATACAGGAAATGGTCCTCCCTCGTGTAATCCAGCAACCTACAACGATCCCGCCCCTAACTTCTCCCACCGTCATTTCCAAATTTACTTCCATTTTATCTAGATATTTTTATACTGTATTTAACCCTCTGAATCGACCCCGAATCAAGTCCCTTTTCCCTTTTAGCTTACCTTCTCCAAATTCGCCTTTTTTTGAGAAGAAGGGCGCAAATGCACTACTGCAAAATCCCTTGCAGATTTATTTTACCTATTCCTAATCTATAGAACCTGCCCGGGAGCCAATTTAAACCCCTTTATTCTAAGTTCCAAATGCCCCGATCATTTTTCTCATCACCCCTCTCCCCCCACACACCCAAAACACCCTACATTGCCTCCCGTTCCCCAACGTCTATCACAATGAACAACCTTCGCCCCTCTGTCCCTATTTCCAAAAACCGCCCTTCCCGTCCCATCAATGGCCTTCGTCTCGCCGCCTATGGGCCAACCGATGCGACGACTACATCCGGCGGCAAACAAAGAAGCAAATCATCGAGTTCGTTCGCCGCCTCTTATAGAAGAAGAAGCGAGGGAGGTAAGTCCGGGAAAGGCTGAGAAGGTCGAGGAGGAGACGGGGAGTCCTTCGAGGAATGGTTAGCCCCTGAGCTAGTGTACGAGGCTCAGGAAGATGAGGAGGAGGAAGAAGAGGATGAGGAGGAGGATGAGGAGGAGAAGAGAGAAGAGGAGGAGGAGGATGAGGAGGAGAAAGAGAGGTAGAGGAGGAAGAGGAGGAAGAGGAGGAGGAGGAGGAAGAGGGAACAGGGGGCATGGAAAGTGTTGGACTGATGGGGCCTGGAATAGAGAGTATGGATCAAGTTGTGCCCACGATGGAACCGGATGGAGATATCTTTAGTAGTCTAGATATCTCCCAGGGGGAAATAGAGAGCTGTGAGCCATTCGCAGATATTTGTGGGGACTGCTTGGACAGCATGGATATTTTAGAGGAGTTGTTTGGATCTGATTTAGAGAATGGGAAATAAGAGGACCAAATTAATTGTTAGTTTCTTAAGTATCTTTTGCTTAGAGTATATTGTCCACACAAAGTATTTTTATGCATTTCTTGGTATCTTCTGTAGTTTTGTTCGACTTTTGGGGTAGCAAAAAGTCTATATAAGCTGAGTAAACTGCTTCCTTTAGTGGAGGTGAAGCAAGTTGGCAGACAACTTCAAGCCAGTCCCAAATAGTTAGGAAGTTGAGAGTCAACTTCAGACCCATGAAGAATTTTTTTACGCTAGTCACTAAGCATAGGTGGTAGACCCTGCCCCTTATACTTGCTTGTAGCCCATTCAACTTTCTTCTATCCACTCTTTTGTTCGTTCAACATACCACGGTAGCACTTTTGTCGCTCGCAACACCTCCTTCTTGGGTAATTGGTTCTGAAGATCTCTTCCCCCGCCGATTTACCCCTATCATTTGGTACTCTTGTGGAGGGGTTGAGCAGTAGTAAGGAACACTTCGGGGGATTTCTTTTCGGTAATCATGGATCTCAATGCTGCTCGTATAACGTTCACAGGGGGCAAGACTGAAGACGTTGAGGAGTTTCTTTACACATATGTCAACGTTGTGATGCGAGAGAAGGGCGATGAAGAGAAGGCCGCAAGTATCTTCGCCTATCTTCATGGTGACGCAAAGCACAAATATAAGTCCAAGTTTATCGACGGGTGGTCTCTTAACGGGAATGGGCGTAACTTCGGTGAGGTATGTGAGTGGCTTGTGAAAGAGTATGCTAAGGAGGTAGAACCAGATGAGATGATTCGTACCGCCATAGAGGCCCGGCTCAACTTCGACGATTTGTTAAGCTCATTGGTGTACTTGTGTGATCTTTATGAAAAGGCTGGGTTCAACGCCCAAGCCAAGTACGGAATGCTGCGTAAGGCGGCTATGGGGGATAAGCGGCTCTCCGATTTCCTCCTCATCAAGGGCCCTCACACTTTTGATGAACTGAAGGGTACCATAGTAGAATTTGTCAAAAATTCGGAGACGTTTCAGTCACTGAGTGAGGTACCGAGGGAAACCCGCACATCGATGTCTATCGTACATCCTGAAAAGAATTATCAAAGGCCGGCTACTAGTGCAGCGGCATTAGAATCTGTCAGGAGCGATGTCAAAAACTTGGAAGAAAGGTTGGAAACCCGATTCGATAATCGACTTGACATGATAACCTCGCAGTTGGAAAGCCTTACTCTTACCATTAAGAAGAACCAGTCTGGGGCCCCTAAGGCCGCAGAAGTCTGTTCTTACTGTCACAAGCCTGGACACTTTGCAAACAGGTGTCCTGATAATCCACATAGAAACACTCGTTGTGCAAAGTGCGGTCGATATGGGCATCATGAAAGTAACTGCTGGTCTAAAGACAACAGAAGAGCAAATTTATCGGAAGCAAGGAGTGAGTCAGGACCAGAGGTGAAAATCTTACAAAATAGAAGGATCAAAGGTTGACGGATGCGGTAACGTATCCATCGCTGAAGAGATTAGTCAAGTCAATGTGACAAAAAGGGATGGGGAAGGGAACATTTTATCGAAGAAACCTAGGCTAGAGTATGGAATGCTGGAGCATATCCCAGCACCTGTACCTCCTCGAACCAAGAGGTCTGATCAAGTTGTTCCAGGAGTGGGAGTCACTCCGGCCAAGAAGACGAAAAAGAGTAAGAAAGTTAAGAGTATCTCTAAGGACGTACTAGAGTATGTGAAGAGGTACAATTTGGTGGCTGAGCTTGCATCGGCCCCAACTGGGATAACGTTTGGTCAACTTTTGAGGGGCGACGCAGAGGATGCGAGAAAAGAACTCAAAAAAATTATCAGGTCTAATAAGTCCGCTAAGGGTAAGAAACTGTTTCTTCAATCGGCCTCGACAGCACCAAGACGTCTTAAGCTGGTACCAGTCAAAGTATTGGGTATGAAAACCCAAGCTCTCTTCGATTCGGGTGCTGTTCCAAACCTCATTTCAGAAACTTTGGTGACAGATCTAGGTCTCGAAATTACTCCAACGACTCGAAAAATAACTGTAGCGGATGGAACCGTCTCAAAATGCATGGGCACTGTTGACAAGGTTTCCGTGTTCTTTGGGGACTCTAAAGTTGATGTAGACTTTCTTGTCATGCCGGATCTCCCTTTCGATGCAATCATTGGCTGCCCCACAATGGAAAGACTAGGAACATGCATTGACTTGGGCAACCAAATGGTTTCAGTTAATATTGACGGCAGAACCGTGAAGATGCCCCTGGATTTCGACAAAAGCACGCATCCTGAAGATTTAAAAGAAACGGACAGTGAAGATTTCACTTCTAGCTATGACAGCGAAGATTCGGAACCAACTAACACTTTCGGAAGTGGAAAAGGGTACCCTCGGGGGTAATGAACATGGCATGGGACGATTATGATTCCGGGTTTGAAACAGATGACGACTGGAATTCTAGGATAAGTTTGAAACCCGAATGTGTTTCTTTTTGCGATGATATCGAATCAAAGGACAGAATTCGGAGCATGAAAGAAGATTACCTTTGCAAAGAAAATAAGAATACGTCGAATTCCATATATGAAGATGTGAGCACGACGGAAGAGGTCCTTCAAAATATTGAGGTTGAGGATCAAGAAGAAAAAGGGCGCCAAATGGCAGAAATCCAAGGAAAAGTGCAGCACCTTCCCGCCCCCGCCTCACTGAAAATATCCGACATGTTAACATCTTCCGAAGTAATTGCATGGAGCGTTTCAGATTTAAGACAAGCAAGTGTACCGGTTACTCACTCGTTCGAACTTACCGACACTCAACCGATTTACCACAAGCCTAGACGTCAACCGCCAAAATATGACCAATTTATCTCAGAAAATGTTACAAGTATGCTGAAAAATGATATTATTCGACCAGTTTCATCCCCATGGTCGTTTCCAGTTGTGGTCGCACCAAAGAAGATGGAAAGCTGCGTTTTTGCGTCGATTACCGACAACTGAACCAGAGAATGATACCCGATCGATTTCCGATTCCGAACATGGAGGAGATCCTCGAGGACCTGAAGGACGGGAGATATTTCACCTCAATTGACCTTTACACTGGCTATTGGCAGATTCCATTGGATGAAAAATGTAAGGAAAAAACAACCTTTACCAGCAAAGCCGGTACGTTCAGGTTCGAAGTGATGCCTTTTGGTCTCATGAATGCACCAGCTACATTCCAAAGAATGATGAACGAGGTTTTGAAAGGACTTCCATTCGCAAGAGTCTATATCGATGATGTCGTCATATTCTCAGAAACATTGGATCAGCACATCTCGCACGTCAAGACAGTTGTGGAGAGGATATCGGAGTATAGCTTGAAAATTAAGTTGAGCAAATGCTTCTTTGCGAAAACTTCTATCCAATTACTCGGTCATATCGTCGACCAAGAGGGAATTAGAGTGGATCCAGAGAAAACGAAAAAAATCAAGTTGGCACCAAGGCCCGCTTCAAAGACGGAGGTCCGAAGCTTCTTAGGACTGGCCTCATATTACAGAAGATTTATCAAAGATTTCGCCAAGACTGCAGCACCGTTACATGCCAGCACTACGAAGAACGGAAAATTTTACTGGAACAAGGAAATGGAAACTGCATTTCAGGAGCTTAAAGATAAGCTATGTGTCCCCCAGTTCTCATGTACCCAGATTTCAAGAGACCATTCGTTGTGGAGACAGATGCCTCAGAACGGTCTTTGGGTGCCGTTTTGTCCCAAAAAGATGAAAACGGAAGACTACACCCTGTTCAATTCGCAAGCCGAACTCTGAATGATGCGGAAAGGAGATACTCAGTCTGCGAGAAAGAAGCGCTAGCTGTCGTCTTCGCGCTGAAAAAGTTTCGCGTATACCTTTTATCACTCGAGAAATTTGTCTTGATAACTGATCACCAGGCACTTAAAACAGCATTCCAAAAGAAGGATGTACATCACCGCTTGGCCCGATGGCTCGACATTTTCGCAGAATATCGGTTTGAAATTGTGTATAGACCCGGACGCAATAATCAGCCTGCCGATTACCTATCCCGCTTGAGGGACGCACTGATTCCAAATGAAAAAGCTTCGGAGGACATCGTCGGAGTCGCCGAGTTGCAGTTGCCGAACGATAACGAGTACGAAGCTAATATTCACGGACTGATCAAATTCCTCGATGGACTAGAAATGAGAAAGGTTGATCTTGAACACCGAAATTGGGTACGCAGGAATCAAAAGGCTTTTACATTGTGGAATGGGAAACTCTTCCGGCACACTAAAGCCGGTCCCCGACTAGTGGCCCCTTTGAAAGAAAGAATGAAGATCTTGAGGACTTTCCATGATGAGCTAGGGCATTGGGATCTCGAAACAACCAAAAATTCGTAACTGAGAGATTCTGGTGGCCCGGTATCCATAAGGACGTCTATAACTTCGTGAAAAGCTGCGACAACTGCCAAAAATTCACTCCAATACGGAAGTATAAGACAACTCTAAGTTTTCCAGTTTCCGGTCTCTTTGAAACCTTCTCAATTGACTTCGCGGGCCCGTTCAAGGAAACTTCTTCCGGAAACAAATATCTCCTTATAGGGGTGGAACATCTTACTGGATGGCCAATAGCAGTTGCAGTCGAGGAGGCAAATGCTGAGGTGGTACTGAGATTCATCGAAAAAGAAATAATTGAACCGTTTGGTCTTCCAAAAAGGATCATCTCGGATAACGCCCTTTGTTTTACTGCAACTTCACTGCTTCGTTTTTTGGAAGAGAAAGGGATTCAGCTGAAGACCGTTCTCGCATACGCTCCTATGTCCAACGGGAAAGCGGAGAGGATGGTTGGAACCATCAAACGAGCAATATCGAAAACTATGTCGGAGAATGAAATCCAGTGGGAAGATGCCTTACCAAAAGTGTTATACGGCTATCGTCGAAGAAGAGGAAGAAATGGACGCTCACCATTCGAGCTAATGTACGGAAGGGCTCCTAGAATGTTACAGAGAGACATGGAAACAAATATTATCGATGAAGAGAGTAGGGAAGTTGAACTACTGGCCACGAAGGCTGGAGATCACACCGCGCGCTAACACAGACAAGAAATAAGGATGCAGAACCTGCAGTCAGAACCTTTTCAGTTGGCTCTAAAGTACTTGTAGTACATGGAAAAGCAATGCAGCAGGCTGTGAAGTGGCCGGCCTTCCAAACCAAGTACTCGAACCCTTGCATCGTCACGGAGGAAAGACACCCGCACTATCAGCTCTGTTCAAGCTCAGGAAGAGATCAAGGAGGCCATCCATGCACGTCGTCTGGTCCCTTACCATCAGAGGCCTGAAGAATTCCTTCTCACACAGGACTATGCGCAACCACGGGGCATACTCATCTTTAACTATAGAATGATTCCTATGGGAGGAAAAAAGGCCTGGGAATGGATCATCTCGGTTACGCGGGACTACTACGAACTCCACGTAATCATCCATTTCTACATTAATATATGCCTATGTTTTCGTACGTTGAACGGACCATTGCTACCTGAAGAAGATTTCCGACTATTAATAAGAGTTCTATTTTCATTCCAAAACGGAAGGTTCACGGAAGCAGGTCCAGAGTTTGTGGAGGTAATATATCATTACTCTATAGGAAGATATGGAATGGTAGCTGCTGGAGACTTGTCGCAAACGTATCTGAATATTATCCGTCCAATTTACGTATTTCTCAAGAACAACCAAGATGTGCGACTGAGAGGTTACGACCTTACCGGATATGGAATACAGACTGGTCCCGTATCCTCTATGGGAACCTTACGTTTCTCCGCCACAAATTGGAACGTTGGAGGCGGCGAGGATCCTCCTGAAGCAGTGATGATGACCAGAGGAGGACCTTCAGGAGACAACAACCCGCCCAGAAGAGGTTCCGGTCGTCCCCCGAGAGGACCTCGTGCAGGTCCCAGTACGTCAGGAGCTGGTCGCGGCCATTCATCGGGACCGTCCACCACAACTTCATCTCTAGCTCTCCTTCACAACCATGCACAGCATACAGTCGGAAGAAGAAGATTATCTTTTTGGCTGCGCAATATCTCCGAGGATGCGAACGATGCGCAGGTCATTTCTTATTTCATGATAAGCATCTGTTTATGTTTTAGGGCGCTACATGGACCGCACTTATCTTACGAAGATTCGTTCTTGATGATGCGCGTCTTCTTTTCTTATCGGCATCCATTCTCCGGCATCTTCCAGAAGAGTCATATCACATATATTTTTTCACTCTTGGAAGATTCGGAAGAGTCACGGAAGAAGAATGTATTCAACCCCACCTCGATGTTACAAACCAATATATGAGGCTATGCTACAAAGTGAGGTACCAGTAATGCGAACCTACTTTTTAGAGCATCATATTGGTAATCAGTTGTATCCTTACCCGTTTGAGAGACCATACATTTTATCAATAAGACAGCGAACACTAACGGAAGCAGAAGAAGAGCAGTGACGAGTCGGGACGTTCGTCTTGAGCGAGAGGGCGTGATGTGCCAAATTTGCACACGAAAAAATCTAGATGAGGACCATGATTGTATACAGTATCGGAATTGGGAAGATATTTTTACAGTTTTTGAATTTGCAAGATATTTTTAATTTGGGTGAGTGTGGCAAATTCGTCGGTTGATTTTTTCATTTTAGGACACGCTGTCATAGTAGATGTCAGTACAGTTCCAGGTTGTGGGTGATACTACAAGTAGCTCTGAAAGGTCTATATAATGGCCACATCAATTCCCACCCCTGGCCGATGGGTGGCTGGCATGGGTATGGCACCTAGATATTTACCTTGAGGAAATATCTCCTAATAGTCTCTCTGGTTCACACGATTACCGTGAATGCATTTTGTGGTTATTAGTATGCTTGTTTGAGACTTTTGGGGTAGCCAAAAGTCTATATAAGCCGAGTAAACTGCTTCCTTTAGTGGAGGTGAAGCAAGTTGGCAGACAACTTCAAGCCAGTCCCGAGTAGTAGGAAGTTGAGAGTCAACTTCAGACCCAAGATGCATTTATTTTACGCTAGTCACTGAGCGTAGGTGGTAGACCTGCCCCTTTTATACTTGCTTGTAGCTTTCTCAACTCTCTTCTAATACACTCCCTTTTGTTCGTCAACAATACCACGGTAGCACTTTTGTCGCTCGCAACACCTCCTTCTCAGGGAATTGGTTCTGAGGATCTTTTCCCCCGCAGATTTACCCCTATCAGGGGGCAAGGGGACCCGATGGTGTGAAAGGAAAAGGGGATGGCGGATCTATAGCATCCGGTGGATAAATGTTCAAACGGTGGTGGTCTGGCGGAACTGTAAATTTTCTTGGTTTTTAATGTATTTGTAGATATATCCACAGCTTTCGACGCATTGTACGGTTTCGCAGTTGGCTTGACAATGATACGACATCTACGCTCCGGTACAAATTTACTGGATACCAACCCACATATCTACGACAGTAAATTAATCCCCCATTTACACATTTGTAGATATGAAATATCCGACTTGGCATTTGAGCTGTGGTTCATCCGATGTTTCCCACTTATCCTCTGGTGCACAACCAACGTTTGGTGGCGGTAAATCTTTATGGGTTGTGCAATGTCGCACAGAGGCGTGCGAAGGGGATTCATAAATTAACTACGGATGGGCGCGGCGGGTAGAAACTTGTCACGCCTGCATCACTTGGAGACTAAAGGCAAACGGATAACGAAGTCGCGGAGCTCCTGTT
This sequence comes from Kappaphycus alvarezii, assembly GCA_002205965.3. Taxonomy (NCBI): domain Eukaryota; phylum Rhodophyta; class Florideophyceae; order Gigartinales; family Solieriaceae; genus Kappaphycus; species Kappaphycus alvarezii. The sequence goes on from NADL03000808.1 coordinate 18,684, forward strand.
GAAGGGAGGAACCGCGACGGGAAGCAGCGAAGGAAGCAAGGCGGCGGAAAAACCCTTGCCGTCGTCGCCCAAGACGCCATAGATATCAGTCCCGACGGGGGAGAGGAGGATATCGTTTTGGTTACAGTAAGTGCCGTAATGACGATGTTTCTCGCGCTGTGCGAGTATTGCGGCAGCGCCTGCGGTAACCGTACTTGGCGAAATGTGGCGGCGTGCGGAGGGGTGGGCAACAGTAACGTCGACGGCGATATCGGTACTGTGAAGCCCGTATGCAGCGGGTATGTAAATGTCCATTCGTAGCGCGGGGACTCCGAATCCCCCGACGAGTTGGGAGCCTGGTAGAGGAGCGGATGTTCGACGAGGGCGACGATCCCAACTTCTTTGCAGTAGCAGCCAAGAACGTTGCGGAGGATGTGATGACAGTGCCGTACTCCACAGTACAGTACATACGCCTAAACGCTTGGTTCGCCGACGACGGGTACCGTTTATCGTCCCTGTCAACTCGCTTCTGAGGTTCTCCGCTTCATATCAGACCGTGGAAAGCCACTCGGGTTCTCTATCAACATGGCGAAAAACAACACTGATAGGGGTAAATCGGCGGGGGGAGGAGATCCTCAGAACCAATTACCCTGAGAAGGAGGTGTTGCGAGCGACAAAAGTGCTGCCGTGGTATTGTTGAACGAACAAAAGGGAGTGTATATAGAAGAGAGTTGAGAAGCTACAAGCAAGTATAAAAGGGGCAGGGTCTACCACCGACGCTCTGCGACCAGCGTAAGAAAACGTTTTCTTGGGTCTGAAGTTGACTCTCAACTTCCTACTACTCGGGACTTGGCTTGAAGTTGTCTGCCAACTTGCTTGACCTCTCCATGAGGAAGCAGTTTACTCAGCTTATATAGACTTTTGGCTACCCCTAAAGTCCGAACAAAACTACAGAAGATACTAAGAAATGCATAAAAATACTTTGTGTGGACAATATACTCTAAGCAAAAGATACTTAAGAAAACTAACAATTAATTTGGTCCTCTTATTTCCCATTCTCTAAATCAGATCCAAACAACTCCTCTAAAATATCCATGCTGTCCAAGCAGTCCCCACAAATATCTGCGAATGGCTCACAACTCTCTATTTCCCCGGGAGATATCTAGACTACTAAAGATATCTCCATCCGGTTCCATCGTGGGCACAACTTGATCCATACTCTCTATTCCAGGCCCACCGGTCCAACACTTTCCATGCCCCCTGTTGTCATTTCCTCATCCTCCTCCTCCTCTCCTCCTCCTCATCCTCTTCCTCCTCATCCTCATCTCCTCATCCTCCTCATCCTCCTCATCCTCATCCTTCCTGATCCTCGTACACTAGCTCAGGGGCTAACCATTCCTCGAAGGACTCCCCGCTCTCCTCCTCGACCTTCTCAGCCTCTCCCGGACTTACCTCCCTCGCTTCTTCTTCTATGAAGAGGCGGCGCACGAACTCGATGATTTGCTTCTTTGTTTGCCGCCGGATGTAGTCGTCGGCATCGGTTGGCCCGTAGGCGGCGAGACGAAGGCCATTGATGGAACGGGAAGGGCGGTTTTTGGAAATAGGGACAGAGGGGCGAAGGTTGCTCATTGTGATAGAAGTTGGGGAACAGGAGGCAATGTGGGTGCTTTGGGTGTGTGGGGGGAGAGGGGTGATGAGTAAAATGATCGGGGGCATTTGGAACTTAGAATAAAGGGGTTTAAATAGGCTCCCGGGGCAGGTTCTATAGATTAGGAATAGGTAAAATAAATCTGCAAGGGATTTTGCAATAGTGCATTTGCGCCCTTCTTCTCAAAAAAAGGCGAATTTGGAGGAGGAGGTAAGCTAAAAGGGAAAAGGGACTTGATTCGGGGTCGATTCAGAGGGTTAAATACAGTATAAAAATATCTAGATAAAATGGAAGTAAATTTGGAAATGACGGTTGGAGAAGTTAGGGGCGGGATCGTTGTAGGTTGCTGGATTACACGAGGGGAGGACCATTTCCTGTCTTACGTGAAGGGAGGACCATTTCCTGTATTACGTGAAGGGAGGACCATTTCCTGTATTAAATGAGGGGAGGACCATTTTTGTATTACACGCCCCCTTTCTCAAGGCGAACGTCCCGGGTCGTCACTGCTCTTCTTCTGCTTCCGTTAGTGTTCGCTGTCTTATTGATAAGATGTATGGTCTCTCAAACGGGTACGGATGCAACTGATTACCAATATGATGCTCTAAAAAGTAGGTTCGCATTACTGGTACCTCACTTTGTAGCATAGCCTCATATATTGGTTTGATCACATCGAGGTGGGGTTGAATACATTCTTCTTCCGTGACTCTTCCGAATCTTCCAAGAGTGAAAAAATATATGTGATATGCAAACTCTTCTGGAAGATGCCGGAGGAATGGATGTCGATAAGAAAAGAAGACGCGCATCATCAAGAACGAATCTTCGTAAGATAAGTGCGGTCCATGTAGCGCCCTAAAACATAAACAGATGCTTATCATGAAATAAGAAATGACCTGCGCATCGTTCGCATCCTCGGAGATATTGCGCAGCCAAAAAGATAATCTTCTTCTTCCGACTGTATGCTGTGCATGGTTGTGAAGCAAAGCTAGAGATGAAGTTGTGGTGGACGGTCCCGATGAATGGCCGCGACCAGCTCCTGACGTACTGGGACCTGCACGAGGTCCTCTCGGGGGACGACCGGAACCTCTTCTGGGCGGTTGTTGTCTCCTGAAGGTCCTCCTCTGGTCATCATCACTGCTTCAGGAGGATCCTCGCCGCCTCCAACGTTCCCAATTTGTGGCGGAGAAACGTAAGGTTCCCATAGAGGATACGGGACCAGCCTGTATTCCATATCCGGGGGTAAGGCGTAACCTCTCAGTCGCACGTCTTGGTTGTTCTTGAGAAATACGTAAATTGGACGGATAATATTCAGATACGTTTGCGACAAGTCTCCAGCAGCTACCATTCCATATCTTCCTATAGAGTAATGATATATTACCTCCACAAACTCTGGACCTGCTTCCGTGAACCTTCCGTTTTGGAATGAAAATAGAACTCTTATTAATAGTCGGAAATCTTCTTCAGGTAGCAATGGTCCGTTCAACGTACGAAAACATAGGCATATATTAATGTAGAAATGGATGATTACGTGGAGTTCGTAGTAGTCCCGCGTAACCGAGATGATCCATTCCCAGGCCCTTTTTCCTCCCATAGGAATCATTCTATAGTTAAAGATGAGTATGCCCCGTGGTTGCGCATAGTCCTGTGTGAGAAGGAATTCTTCAGGCCTCTGATGGTAAGGGACCAGACGACGTGCATGGATGGCCCTCCTTGATCTCTTCCCTGAGCTTGAACAGAGCTGATAGTGCGGGTGTCTTTCCTCCGTGACGATGCAAGGGTTCGAGTACTTGGTTTGGAAGGCCGGCCACTTCACAGCCTGCTGCATTGCTTTTCCATGTACTACAAGTACTTTAGAGCCAACTGAAAAGGTTCTGACTGCAGGTTCTGCATCCTTATTTCTTGTCTGTGTTAGCGCGCGGTGTGATCTCCAGCCTTCGGTGGCCAGTAGTTCAACTTCCCTACTCTCTTCATCGATAATATTTGTTTCCATGTCTCTCTTAACATTCTAGGAGCCCTTCCGTACATTAGCTCGAATGGTGAGCGTCCATTTCTTCCTCTTCTTCGACGGTAGCCGTATAACACTTTTGGTAAGGCATCTTCCCACTGGATTTCATTCTCCAACATAGTTTTCGATATTGCTCGTTTGATGGTTCCAACCATCCTCTCCGCTTTCCCGTTGGACATAGGAGCGTATGCGAGAACGGTCTTCAGCTGAATCCCTTTCTCTTCCAAGAAACGAAGCAGTGAAGTTGCAGTAAAACAAAGGGCGTTATCCGAGATGATCCTTTTTGGAAGACCAAACGGTTCAATTATTTCTTTTTCGATGAATCTCAGTACCACCTCAGCATTTGCCTCCTCGATGCAACTGCTATTGGCCATCCAGTAAGATGTTCCACCCTATAAGGAGATATTTGTTTCCGGAAGAAGTTTCCTTGAACGGGCCGCGAAGTCAATTGAGAAGGTTTCAAAGAGACCGGAAACTGGAAAACTTAGAGTTGTCTTATACTTCCGTATTGGAGTGAATTTTTGGCAGTTGTCGCAGCTTTTCACGAAGTTATAGACGTCCTTATGGATACCGGGCCACCAGAATCTCTCAGTTACGAATGTTTTGGTTGTTTCGAGATCCCAATGCCCTAGCTCATCATGGAAAGTCCTCAATATCTTCATTCTTTCTTTCAAAGGGGCCACTAGTCGGGGACCGGCTTTAGTGTGCCGGAAAAGTTTCCCATTCCACAATGTAAAAGCCTTTTGATTCCTGCGTACCCAATTTCGGTGTTCAAGATCACCTTTCTCATTTCTAGTCCATCGAGGAATTTGATCAGTCCGTGAATATTAGCTTCGTACTCGTTATCGTTCGGCAACTGCAACTCGGCGACTCCGACGATGTCCTCCGAAGCTTTTTCATTTGGAATCAGTGCGTCCCTCAAGCGGGATAGGTAATCGCAGGCTGATTATTGCGTCCGGGTCTATACACAATTTCAAACCGATATTCTGCGAAAATGTCGAGCCATCGGGCCAAGCGGTGATGTACATCCTTCTTTTGGAATGCTGTTTTAAGTGCCTGGTGATCAGTTATCAAGACAAATTTCTCGAGTGATAAAAGGTATATGCGAAACTTTTTCAGCGCGAAGACGACAGCTAGCGCTTCTTTCTCGCAGACTGAGTATCTCTTTTCTGCGTCATTCAGAGTTCGGCTTGCGAATTGAACAGGGTGTAGTCTTCCGTTTTCATCTTTTTGGGACAAAACGGCACCCAAAGACCGTTCTGAGGCATCTGTCTCCACAACGAATGGTCTCTTGAAATCTGGGTACATGAGAACTGGGGGGACACATAGCTTATCTTTAAGCTCCTGAAATGCAGTTTCCATTTCCTTGTTCCAGTAAAATTTTCCTTTCTTCGTAGTGCTGGCATGTAACGGTGCTGCAGTCTTGGCGAAATCTTTTATAAATCTTCTGTAATATGAGGCCAGTCCTAGAAGCTTCGGACCTCCGTCTTTGAAGCGGGCCTTGGTGCCAACTCGATTTTTTTCGTTTTCTCTGGATCCACTCTAATTCCCTCTTGGTCGACGATATGACCGAGTAATTGGATAGAAGTTTTCGCAAAGAAGCATTTGCTCAACTTAATTTTCAAGCTATACTCCGATATCCTCTCCACAACTGTTTGAGGTGCGAGATGTGCTGATCCAATGTTTCTGAGAATATGACGACATCATCGATATAGACTCTTGCGAATGGAAGTCCTTTCAAAACCTCGTTCATCATTCTTTGGAATGTAGCTGGTGCATTCATGAGACCAAAAGGCATCACTTCGAACCTGAACGTACCGGCTTTGCTGGTAAAGGTTGTTTTTTCCTTACATTTTTCATCCAATGGAATCTGCCAATAGCCAGTGTAAAGGTCAATTGAGGTGAAATATCTCCCGTCCTTCAGGTCCTCGAGGATCTCCTCCATGTTCGGAATCGGAAATCGATCGGGTATCATTCTCTTCAGTTGTCGGTAATCGACGCAAAAACGCAGCTTTCCACCTTCTTTGGTGCGACCACAACTGGAAACGACCATGGGGATGAAACTGGTCGAATAATATCATTTTTCAGCATACTTGTAACATTTTCTGAGATAAATTGGTCATATTTTGGCGGTTGACGTCTAGGCTTGTGGTAAATCGGTTGAGTGTCGGTAAGTTCGAACGAGTGAGTAACCGGTACACTTGCTTGTCTCAAATCTGAAACGCTCCATGCAATTACTTCGGAAGATGTTAACATGTCGGATATTTTCAGTGAGGCGGGCGGGAAGGTGCTGCACTTTTCCTTGGATTTCTGCCATTTGGCGCCCTTTTTCTTCTTGATCCCCAACCTCAATATTTTGAAGGACCTCTTCCGTCGTGCTCACATCTTCATATATGGAGTTCGCCGTATTCTTATTTTCTTTGCAAAGGTAATCTTCTTTCATGCTCCGAATTCTGTCCTTTGATTCGATATCATCGCAAAAAGAAACACATTCGGGTTTCAAACTTATCCTAGAATCCCAGTCGTCATCTGTTTCAAACCCGGAATCATAATCGTCCCATGCCATGTTCATTAACCCCGAGGGTACCCTTTTCCACTTCTGAAAGTGTTAGTTGGTTCCGAATCTTCGCTGTCATAGCTAGAAGTGAAATCTTCACTGTCCGTTTCTTTTAAATCTTCAGGATGCGTGCTTTTGTCGAAATCCAGGGGCATCTTCACGGTTCTGCCGTCAATATTAACTGAAACCATTTGGTTGCCCAAGTCAATGCATGTCCCTAGTCTTTCCATGGTAGGGCAGCCAATGATTGCATCGAAAGGGAGATCCGGCATGACAAGAAAGTCTACATCCACTTTAGATTCCCAAAGAACACGGAAACCTTGTCAACAGTGCCCATGCATTTTGAGACGGTTCCATCCGCTACAGTTATTTTTCGAGTCGTTGGAGTAATTTCGAGACCTAGATCTGTCACCAAAGTTTCTGAAATGAGGTTTGGAACAGCACCCGAATCGAAGAGAGCTTGGGTTTTCATACCCAATACTTTGACTGGTACCAGCTTAAGACGTCTTGGTGCTGTCGAGGCCGATTGAAGAAACAGTTTCTTACCCTTAGCGGACTTATTAGACCTGATAATTTTTTTGAGTTCTTTTCTCGCATCCTCTGCGTCGCCCCTCAAAAGTTGACCAAACGTTATCCAGTTGGGGCCGATGCAAGCTCAGCCACCAAATTGTACCTCTTCACATACTCTAGTACGTCCTTAGAGATACTCTTAACTTTCTTACTCTTTTTCGCCTTCTTGGCCGGAGTGACTCCCACTCCTGGAACAACTTGATCAGACCTCTTGGTTCGAGGAGGTACAGGTGCTGGGATATGCTCCAGGATTCCATACTCTAGCCTAGGTTTCTTCGATAAAATGTTCCCTTCCCATCCCTTTTTGTCACATTGACTTGACTAATCTCTTCAGCGATGGATACGTTACCGGCATCCGTCAACCTTTGATCCCTTCTATTTTGTAAGATTTTCACCTCTGGTCCTGACTCACTCCTCGCTTCCGATAAATTTGCTCTTCTGTTGTCTTTAGACCAGCAGTTACTTTCATGATGCCCATATCGACCGCACTTTGCACAACGAGTGTTTCTATGTGGATTATCAGGACACCTGTTTGCAAAGTGTCCAGGCTTGTGACAGTAAGAACAGACTTCTGCGGCCTTAGGGGCCCCAGACTGGTTCTTCTTAATGGTAAGAGTAATGCTTTCCAACTGCGAGGTTATCATGTCAAGTCGATTATCGAATCGGGTTTCCAACCTCTTCCAAATTTTTGACATCGCTCCTGACAGATTCTAATGCCGCTGCACTAGTAGCCGGCCTTTGATAATTCTTTTCAGGATGTACGATAGACATCGATGTGCGGGTTTCCCTCGGTACCTCACTCAGTGACTGAAACGTCTCCGAATTTTTGACAAATTCTACTATGGTACCCTTCAGTTCATCAAAAGTGTGAGGGCCCTTGATGAGGAGGAAATCGGAGAGCCGCTTATCCCCCATAGCCGCCTTACGCAGCATTCCGTACTTGGCTTGGGCGTTGAACCCAGACTTTTCATAAAGATCACACAAGTACACCAATGAGCTTAACAAATCGTCGAAGTTCAGCCGGGCCTCTATGGCGGTACGAATCATCTCATCTGGTTCTACCTCTTTAGCATACTCTTTCACAAGCCACTCACATACCTCACCGAAGTTACGCCCATTCCCGTTAAGAGACCACCCGTCGAAAACTTGGACTTATATTTGTGCTTTGCGTCACCATGAAGATAGGCGAAGATACTTGCGGCCTTCTCTTCATCGCCCTTCTCTCGCATCACAACGTTGACATATGTGTAAAGAAACTCCTCAACGTCTTCAGTCTTGCCCCCTGTGAACGTTATACGAGCAGCATTGAGATCCATGATTACCGAGAAGAAATCCCCCCGAAGTGTTCCTTACTACTGCTCAACTCGAATACCTCGGGTGCAACCCCCTCCACAAGAGTACCAAATGATAGGGGTAAATCGGCGGGGGAGGAGATCCTCAGAACCAATTACCCTGAGAAGGAGGTGTTGCGAGCGACAAAAGTGCTGCCGTGGTATTGTTGAACGAACAAAAGGGAGTGTATATAGAAGAGAGTTGAGAAAGCTACAAGCAAGTATAAAAGGGGCAGGGTCTACCACTGACGCTCTGCGACCAGCGTAAGAAAACGTTTTCTTGGGTCTGAAGTTGACTCTCAACTTCCTACTACTCGGGACTTGGCTTGAAGTTGTCTGCCAACTTGCTTGACCTCTCCATGAGGAAGCAGTTTACTCAGCTTATATAGACTTTTGGCTACCCCTAAAGTCCGAACAAAACTACAGAAGATACTAAGAAATGCATAAAAATACTTTGTGTGGACAATATACTCTAAGCAAAAGATACTTAAGAAACTAACAATTAATTTGGTCCTCTTATTTCCCATTCTCTAAATCAGATCCAAACAACTCCTCTAAAATATCCATGCTGTCCAAGCAGTCCCCACAAATATCTGCGAATGGCTCACAACTCTCTATTTCCCCCTGGGAGATATCTAGACTACTAAGATATCTCCATCCGGTTCCATCGTGGGCACAACTTGATCCATACTCTCTATTCCAGGCCCCACCGGTCCAACACTTTCCATGCCCCCTGTTGCCTCATCTTCCTCATCCTCCTCCTCCTCCTCCTCCTCCTCATCCTCTTCTTCCTCATCCTCATCCTCCTCATCCTCCTCATCCTCCTCATCCTCCTCATCCTCATCTTCCTGATCCTCGTACACTAGCTCAGGGGCTAACCATTCCTCGAAGGACTCCCCGCTCTCCTCCTCGACCTTCTCAGCCTCTCCCGGACTTACCTCCCTCGCTTCTTCTTCTATGAAGAGGCGGCGCACGAACTCGATGATTTGCTTCTTTGTTTGCCGCCGGATGTAGTCGTCGGCATCGGTTGGCCCGTAGGCGGCGAGACGAAGGCCATTGATGGAACGGGAAGGGCGGTTTTTGGAAATAGGGACAGAGGGGCGAAGGTTGCTCATTGTGATAGAAGTTGGGGAACAGGAGGCAATGTGGGGTGCTTTGGGTGTGTGGGGGAGAGGGGTGATGAGTAAAATGATCGGGGCATTTGGAACTTAGAATAAAGGGGTTTAAATAGGCTCCCGGGGCAGGTTCTATAGATTAGGAATAGGTAAAATAAATCTGCAAGGGATTTTGCAATAGTGCATTTGCGCCCTTCTTCTCAAAAAAGGCGAATTTGGAGGAGGAGGTAAGCTAAAAGGGAAAAGGGACTTGATTCGGGTCGATTCAGAGGGTTAAATACAGTATAAAAATATCTAGATAAAATGGAAGTAAATTTGGAAATGACGGTTGGAGAAGTTAGGGGCGGGATCGTTGTAGGTTGCTGGATTACACGAGGGGAGGACCATTTCCTGTCTTACGTGAAGGGAGGACCATTTCCTGTATTACGTGAAGGGAGGACGATTTCCTGTATTAACATACGCCATGGAATCGAGCCAAGCAGGATACGGATCTCTAACTGAAGTAGGGATCACTGTGCAGCGGGGAACCTCCGGTACTCTGAACTTCGAGAAAACAGTGAGTGCGGTCACCGCCAAACAGTTGCACGAGAGTGATTCATCATTTAGGAGAACTCTGAATACCAGTGAGACTCAGACGTACAGTAGGTTGACAAAGTCGTTCCGTGGCGGCCTCAGAATTCCTTTCCTCCGGTTCATTGGCGCAAACCTAGGAGGGAGGGTCACAAGAGACAATATGGACCGCGCTAGGGGCTACTGGTCAGACTACGACACCAAGGCGTCGGCAGCGAAGGAGATTCTGGAAGAGACGACCGTCGCGAATGTTCGCATTCATGGTAGTCTCACGGCAACTGGAACAAGCTTTATTCCAACCACTGTGAATGCCTACATCAAGTTTGCCAAAGTCACTCTTCAGGACGGGAAAAAGCTAGATGTAGTGAGCACGTCGGAAAATGAAGTGGTCGTCGCCGACAACCGCGGCCGACCGGTGCCTGTAGACAATGTGAACATAGAATTCGATCTCGGCTTTGAATCATAGCCGATCGCAGCACGTAAATGTAAGAACTAAGCACGTGTCGTCGCTGTCGATATATTGCATCAATGCCCATCTCCACTGTGACATTTGGTACATGGTACATGATGTGGCTGTGTCGTCTATACCTCAGGCATTCGCTAGAATACTTGGCCCTACCGTCATACAATGGTCCAAGATATCCATTTTTGAAATAAAGGCAATAGATGTACGAAAGTAACCGCGGCCGAAGGCCGGTCGCTTGCTTGAGCGATTCTTTGCATCACGACCTACTCTCCACAGAGATTGAGCATAACATTTTCACTGCCATACGGATTCATGGCAGATGCCTCCCTTATCAGCGCCAGCATTACTCGTGCATGGGGGAAAGTTTTCGGTGTCTTTACTGTTTTAGGATATATTCGATATATCCTAAAGTGTTCCAGACAACCACAATCGACCCAAAAGGTGTACTGACACAGAAATGGGGGAAGAACTACGCTCCGTAAAGGGTCGCCCTCAGGCCTGCCATCAAGCAGGCCACATTGGACATGATGGGTGCTGCAAGGTGCCTTGCATCATAGACGGGGTGAGAAAGGGGAAGTGTCTGGGTGGTTTACATTTAAAGGGCACGTACGACTAAGTTCCGGGTGAGAAGGTGATCTTGTGGAATCAGATATGTGTAGGGGTCAGTTGTAGCCGCTCAATACGTGTGAGGGACCTATTGTCTTTGTACGCATCTGATTGTAATCACATCTGATAGAGTGGAAATCGCGCCGACGAAAAGGGAACCACTAACTACCCGAGGTGAGAGTTGTTTCGAGCAACTCAAGTGCTACGGTAGACGTTAAGGGGTGGTGAGAGGAGTGAGCGTGAAAGCTAAGTGACTGCTCTAGAACCCAACTCTAAATGGGCAGGCTCTACCACCTATGCTTTGCGACTGGCGTAAACGAAAAATTCTGAGGTGTGAAGCCGGTTCTGAAATTCCTAACTACTCTGGACCCGTTACCAGAGGAGCTCGCCTACTACATCCACTAACTTCCTTTTGGAAGATTTGGAGAAGTGAAACCAGATGAGCTCATTAGAGAACACTATGAAACTATTTGTAGGATCTATGAAACTCCTGACCAAGAAACAGAGCCGGTCATCGCACGGTTCACATTCTCCCACAAACTCGGATATCAGCTACTGCCATATCCTTTCAACCAACCACATACTGTCCCTAATGAATGGATAGAACTACCAAAAAGACACTAGCAGCAATGAAGAAGACCGGGGACGTACGTCTAGAACAAAGTGGCGTGTTATTCGAGCATAACGACACATCTGTTTTATTTTGAAGAAATATCTTTTAGGCTTTTTTCTATTCATTTCGCTCCCGCCTACGTGACAAATCCTACTTTCTCTTCTCCTCTTCTCTCTTTCCTTTTTCAGCGAAGCAATTGTCTACTCACTCCCTTCCTCTCCAGAAATGTGTTCAAGATCTTTGGAGGGTATTCTGCAGTATACTTAATATTTTCACTTACTGCCGTGATTATATGTACCCACGAAATTACCGAACATAATTGACTCCATGAACGCCGTTACAGGTAATGGTCAGTTGCAAAATCAATTTTCTCTGATTTTTCATCATTGGGTTTCGAGATATATGACTGCTGGAGATATTTCAACCCATCAAGGGCCACTCCAACGTCTTTCTCAGACTAGCAAAAGAACAAAATATCAGCTACTTGCCCTCTCTCCAACATCATCGACCTCAACCCCTGCTCTACCATCAACAACTCCACCGTTAATGCAGGCTACATCAACAGTCTGGCCTTGTTTCAGCATGTGGCGAAGGAGTTTGACGACTACTGTACTACCACAGGATGGATAAAAAACTTGTTCGAACGTAGGCCCATCGTAATTTCTTGGAGAAGATGGAGTCGGTGGAGGGAACTGAAGGGGTGGAGGAGGATGAGATGGATGCCCAAAGTTCGGATGAAGAGGATGACTGGTAGACCCATGGGAGCCGTTGAAGTACAACGGTCGGGGCGTTTTTGTGGGGACCGAAGGGGAGAGTGAAAGCTTCATAGTGACATCAGACTCTTCGAAGGGGGCTATAGCGGATGGTGAGGGTCGCGAGGAAGGATTGGAGGATCTTGATACGCATGTGAAGCTCACTTATCATTCTGAGCCGTTGGAGAGAAGTTGTAGGGACTGCATTGGAGCATGGATATTTTGGAGGACTTTTTATCTGATCCTGAGAAGGCTATTATGGGTACTAGATGCAGATATTTCTGTTAAAGTACCTCATCGCTAGTCTCTATCGTCCACATGAATTGTTCTAGTACATTTTATGGTTCTCAGTATGTCTGTTTGCGACATTAGAGTTGTCCAAAAATTCTATGCAAGCTGAGTGAACGGCTTCCTCTTGTGGAGCAGGAAAAGTTGGTAGACAACATGAAGTCAATTCCCGAGCAGTGGAAGTTGAGAGTTAGCATAAGACCCAAGAAACGTTCTTGTTACTCTATTCCCAGAGCATAGGCGGTAGAGCCTGCCTCTTAAATACTCGCTTGTAGCTTTTTGAAAGTGTCGTCCTTACCCACTTCTTCCTATTCGCTTAGCTATATCATAGCAGCTCTTTTGTCGCTTGCAACACCTCCTTCTTGCGGTAATTGGTTCTCAGTATTTCTTCTCCTGGCGATTTACCCCTATCACGATGCAAGTGTCGAAAGGATGTCAGCCCCAACTAAATCTACCGACAGAGGCTGCGTGCTCTGATGTCAATGTTTAGGGGTGATGATGAATAGAAACGCTTGGCAACACATCCCTCTCCTGGGAAACAGAAACAAACAGAATACAGCTCTAGTTTTGATTCAGATCCATCAATTACAGTACTGCACATTGTTGTCCTTCTTGTGTTACCCAAGACCTATCCTCCGTTGTATCGATACGGTTGGAACAGGTTGTAGAAAAACAATGATTAAATGGGTTGGGGATTATACAAATTTATACTCAGGTACTGACTTGACAATGATGAACAAGGTACACTGATGCTACAGAGCCGCTTCAAATATCTGCGCTCTTAAGTTGATGGGTCGTCCATCGAGGGAATAGTACTGGAATTTCTTGTGGTATCCCTTCCAATCTGACCTTTCCTAGTTTACTTTTGTTCAACTTTCATCTCAGTCCTATTATGTGACGATGTGGGAAGAAATAATGAGCAGAAATTTTCGTTTGATCATTTGAGTAAGCGCAGCTTCTATATTATCAATATTTTACATCTTTCACACATCCAGCAGAATGATCCACGGGCTTACTACAGTTTTGCATTATTCATTATCGAATTGTGCGTGAAGCAAGACAAATTCCAGTCAGTTTGCCAGGTCCCTTGTTGACGATTATCGCCTTCATACGAAGTTCCCAAACGGGTGGGTTCTCTTCCGAAAGCTTGATGAGAAGCTCTAAAGCGTCCGCCATTGTCGACAAATGATAGAGCTCTTGTAAGATGGCTCTTCGAATGAAAGTTGAAACGTTGTAGTTTGACTTAGGCAGAGTTACGAGGCCCTGGACCCATAACCTTTGATAATGAAACCGGTACCTGCGATAGAACATCGAGGCTGGAATAACCTCTTGCGCTGTAGTTTTTGACTGAAAGAACGAAACGTTACACACAATGAAGCTTTAATCAGGTACGGTATATGCTTTTATTATGAACGTTCGTTTTCTTTTTGTCAGAGATGTACTCCTGTATTTACACCCCTAGCCATGCAAGGAAAGGGTCTCTTTGGCTCTAATCGAACTAGGTCTACCGCAGTTGTAATTAGTGACCATCAATAAACATAATATAGACTGGTTACTGAAAAGGACGTAGTTTGATAGAACATGGTTACTCGAACAAGACATTTATGTAATTGATAGAAGATCCGTATCACTTGGTCAATTTAATTCAGTCTCAGTCAACATTGACGAGCGTCAGCATCTCATCAACCTTTATAGTTCTGTATTACATATATCAAAGAGGATGCTGGTGCACCGCCGTGTCAATCTACGACTGTAAACTCATCCGAGTTTCTATGCACACGTGGCCATATTTCACGTGTTCCTTCGGCCTAAGCCATCTTGATGTCGATTTCAGCCATCTTGATGTCGATTTCGCCACGCTAAAGTGCAAGGAAGATGAAGCGCATCACTTTTCTTGAAACAGTTACATCAAATAGAGGATAAAAATGGAGAGCAGCCAGAGTGACTCCTACCCAGCAGGCACTCTGGTGAAGGCGACGGCGATTCACGGGCACAACAGTGTAGTGAACGATGAGGTAGAAAGACGGTACTACTGTACGTCATATACTCATCAAAGCAAAATTGAGAAGTTCATGATTCTACAGCTCTGGCAGCTTTCGATGACCTAGGAGGTATGATCAATTGCAGTCAAGTAGTGTTTACTTTACCACACTCTAACGGAAGGATACCTGCGACTTCGATACTGGGAGACACATGATGGTATCTTAAGAGACAACGCCTTGTCTGCCAACACCTAAACTCCCCAGGGCAACAATGTCGACCTCTGTCCCTCTGAGGCCTGTTGCGAACCTTTCGTGGAATGGTCCGCAATAGACTGCACCCCATATACCTGCTTCAGCTTCGGGATCTCTCCGCTCGGAAGGAAACTTCACATTACTCTCCATGGTGGGCCCCTTACATTAAACTTTTGTGGTCGCGCGGACATCGGTTGATGGAGAATTATCGCTAATAGGTTTTCTAGCCTCCAAATGGCATGATTTCAAGGCTCTGTTCCGCGGAAGGAACAGAGTCGCCACTTGTGGTAGCGGCGGCCAAGTCGTTTTCATTATTCGAGAGGACATTCATTGTCGAGCCGTCTTGGAGCTTCACCTTTGCAAACTCAATGTAAGTATACACCTGAACCGGAGTAGAGCTGATTCCCACGGCAGTAAGGGTCCCAGTAACGCGAAGCTCAGTTGCCACCGTTTCCGCAAGGATCTGTTGTGCTGCTGCCGCAACCACGTTGTAGTCCTCCAGGGATGGTTTCACTTTGTCCATATCCTCTTCCTCAACTGCTTTTTTCAAGTTTGCACCAAGGAACTGCAGGAAAGGGATATTAAGTCCGCCTTCATAAGACCTCTTAATGCGGTTGTACTCTTCCAGTTCGGAACCACTGAGCGTCCCAATGAATTTACTATCCGATTGAGCCAGCATGCTAGCGCTGACGGCTGTGACTTTCATATCGAAATTCATTGTTGCGTTTGCTCCCTTCTGGACTGAGAGACCGGCTTTTGTAACCCTAGCGTACCCAGAACGGCTCGACTCGACAGCATAAACAGTTTTCTCTGAGCCTGGTTGGCTCGGTCCATCGACTGGAGCGTTCGAGGACGGTGATGGAGCTGAGGATGGGGACGCTGTTGGAGTTGGAGATCCCGTTACGGTGGGCTGTAACGATGGCGACGGGGTAGGGGATACGCTTGGAGTCGAAGTCGGTATCGGGGCGGCTGAAAGGGACGGACTGGCGGACGGAGATGGCGTGGGCGTCGGCTGCGACGAGGGCGGTGCTTTACCGCAGAAGAATCCCGCCGCTCCGGATGGCGTCAGACACGGCTGAACGGCACAGTCTGAGCCAGAGGCACCGCAAAGAATCTCTGCATGCTGCCTCGAAGAAACACATAGCTCAGAGCAGAAAGAAAGAAAACGGGAATTGGAATCGTCGGTTTTATTCTGCTGCGACTGCCCAGCGGCGACGGCCAACACGCAGAACAGCGCTAACACTGGGATATCTCGGAACATTTCAGGTGGGAGTAAAGCAGGCCTTCCACCGATTGAAACGGGTATAGATCAAATGCCAACAGTGGTTCCTGAGACGGGTGATCCTTGGTTATGTACTCACAGAATACATCGCAACAACAGGAAATCTCACATACTCTGAGAAAGTGTGAAGCACGAAGGACTGAGCTGACAAAGGCCTTCCGGGTTCGTTGAAACCAGAGAGGAGCTTCGAAATTCTCGTTGACAATTTCCTTAGAAGCAATTGGAAACCACGGACCGCAGTACGATTCAACAACTGGCAGTTGTGGGGCCTATCACCCTATCTATTACAGCACTCCCTACGCTAGCTGCGCCCCAAATGTAGGCACACTTTTCAGTTTGTTGCGTCAGGGCGAAGTTCAGCTCATACCGAACAGTGGTTATGCTATCGCTAAGAGCCGAATTGCAACGCCCCTGCCTGAAACAATGAAGACCTTGGAACCACCCCTCTGTTCTATTTTGCGATTTCCAGATCACGTGCGATAGGTGGAAGTGCGCGCTGGTCAAGGATGTTGTGGGCTTTCATGCAGAGCTGAGCTGGAGACAGGGGATGGGACCTGGTACCCTACCATGTCCCGCTTGGGAACATGGGTGGGACCCACGCTGGACTGTTTGTAGGCAGAGCGGTCTGTGGACAAATTGTGCCCTTCTGGGCAATCCCCACAGGGCCTTACATGTACTGAATGTGAGCAGAAAACGGGCTCTTCCTGTTGTGTTGAGGTAATTTCCGTCAACTGCATTTTGAATGTCGCAATTCAAGTGCGACCTCCCCTGGGCGACGCAAAGCAAGGGAGGGTTGGGAACCTTGCACTTCGGCATTACTTTGCGTAATGGGGCAGCAACTGTACAAGCCCTATCCGATCCAGTTCCTGAGCGACTTCAGGATTTCCACAGTCCATGCATTCATTTACCCATCGAACTCCTATAAAGGGACTCTCGCCATGGGAAACCTTCGCTGCCTATACCCATCGATAACCGCCGCTCTCTGCAATCCCTCTAGACTTGCATTAGAACTTTGATAGTACCGGCAATATGAAGTACTCACTTTCGCTGCTTATCGCGTTTTCGGCACTGCAGATCGTTTCCGTTTCTCAGGCATCCGTGGTCCGTCAGGTTTCTTTTGATGGGGGCCTTGTGCAATTAGAGGAAGCAGAGCCGCTGCCCTCCGCGGAGGCTGCTGAGAATATTGACATTCTAGAGGACGACGCTCTCATTTTTGAAGAACTGAGTGGGGACCTGGATCCAAAACAGGTTGATACTGGGATCTCGCTTCAGAATTTTTCATTCAGTCCTTCTGACAGCGGTGAGCCGGAGCCGTCTATGGAAGTGTCTGACGGCCTAGAGACTGATGAGGCTGATGACGAGGATGCTCTTGGATTTGAGGAGCCGGGCAACAGAGAGGCGAGGAACGGGGAGGGTATCATTCCTTTCCAAGCGTTTTCTGGACGTCAGCTCGCTCCTGCGGGTGAAGAAGCTGTGTACGCCATGGAATCGAGCCAAGCAGGATACGGATCTCTAACTGAAGTAGGGATCACTGTGCAGCGGGGAACCTCCGGTACTCTGAACTTCGAGAAAACAGTGAGTGCGGTCACCGCCAAACAGTTGCACGAGAGTGATTCATCATTTAGGAGAACTCTGAATACCAGTGAGACTCAGACGTACAGTAGGTTGACAAAGTCGTTCCGTGGCGGCCTCAGAATTCCTTTCCTCCGGTTCATTGGCGCAAACCTAGGAGGGAGGGTCACAAGAGACAATATGGACCGCGCTAGGGCCTACTGGTCAGACTACGACACCAAGGCGTCGGCAGCGAAGGAGATTCTGGAAGAGACGACCGTCGCGAATGTTCGCATTCATGGTAGTCTCACGGCAACTGGAACAAGCTTTATTCCAACCACTGTGAATGCCTACATCAAGTTTGCCAAAGTCACTCTTCAGGACGGGAAAAAGCTAGATGTAGTGAGCACGTCGGAAAATGAAGTGGTCGTCGCCGACAACCGCGGCCGACCGGTGCCTGTAGACAATGTGAACATAGAATTCGATCTCGGCTTTGAATCATAGCCGATCGCAGCACGTAAATGTAAGAACTAAGCACGTGTCGTCGCTGTCGATATATTGCATCAATGCCCATCTCCACTGTGACATTTGGTACATGGTACATGATTGGCTGTGTCGTCTATACCTCAGGCATTCGCTAGAATACTTGGCCCTACCGTCATACAATGGTCCAGATATCCATTTTTGAAATAAAGGCAATAGATGTACGAAAGTAACCGCGGCCGAAGGCCGGTCGCTTGCTTGAGCGATTCTTTGCATCACGACCTACTCTCCACAGAGATTGAGCATAACATTTTTCACTGCCATACGGATTCATGGCAGATGCCTCCCTTATCAGCGCCAGCATTACTCGTGCATGGGGGAAAGTTTTCGGTGTCTTTACTGTTTTAGGATATATTCGATATATCCTAAAGTGTTCCAGACAACCACAATCGACCCAAAAGGTGTACTGACACAGAAATGGGGGAAGAACTACGCTCCGTAAAGGGTCGCCCTCAGGCCTGCCATCAAGCAGGCCACATTGGACATGATGGGTGCTGCAAGGTGCCTTGCATCATAGACGGGGTGAGAAAGGGGAAGTGTCTGGGTGGTTTACATTTAAAGGGCACGTACGACTAAGTTCCGGGTGAGAAGGTGATCTTGTGGAATCAGATATGTGTAGGGGTCAGTTGTAGCCGCTCAATACGTGTGAGGGACCTATTGTCTTTGTACGCATCTGATTGTAATCACATCTGATAGAGTGGAAATCGCGCCGACGAAAAGGGAACCACTAACTACCCGAGGTGAGAGTTGTTTCGAGCAACTCAAGTGCTACGGTAGACGTTAAGGGGTGGTGGAGAGGAGTGAGCGTGAAAGCTAAGTGACTGCTCTAGAACCCAACTCTAAATGGGCAGGCTCTACCACCTATGCTTTGCGACTGGCGTAAAAGAAAAATTCTGAGGTGTGAAGCCGGTTCTGAAATTCCTAACTACTCTGGACCCGTTACCAGAGGAGCTCGCCTACTACATCCACTAACTTCCTTTTGGAAGATTTGGAGAAGTGAAACCAGATGAGCTCATTAGAGAACACTATGAAACTATTTGTAGGATCTATGAAACTCCTGACCAAGAAACAGAGCCGGTCATCGCACGGTTCACATTCTCCCACAAACTCGGATATCAGCTACTGCCATATCCTTTCAACCAACCACATACTGTCCCTAATGAATGGATAGAACTACCAAAAAGACACTAGCAGCAATGAAGAAGACCGGGGACGTACGTCTAGAACAAAGTGGCGTGTTATTCGA
The DNA here is from genome assembly GCA_002205965.3 of Kappaphycus alvarezii. Classification (NCBI taxonomy): domain Eukaryota; phylum Rhodophyta; class Florideophyceae; order Gigartinales; family Solieriaceae; genus Kappaphycus; species Kappaphycus alvarezii. The sequence continues at coordinate 38,037 of NADL03000808.1, forward strand.
GCATAACGACACATCTGTTTTATTTTGAAGAAATATCTTTTAGGCTTTTTTCTATTCATTTCGCTCCCGCCTACGTGACAAATCCTACTTTCTCTTCTCCTCTTCTCTCTTTCCTTTTTCAGCGAAGCAATTGTCTACTCACTCCCTTCCTCTCCAGAAATGTGTTCAAGATCTTTGGAGGGTATTCTGCAGTATACTTAATATTTTCACTTACTGCCGTGATTATATGTACCCACGAAATTACCGAACATAATTGACTCCATGAACGCCGTTACAGGTAATGGTCAGTTGCAAAATCAATTTTCTCTGATTTTTCATCATTGGGTTCGAGATATATGACTGCTGGAGATATTTCAACCCATCAAGGGCCACTCCAACGTCTTTCTCAGACTAGCAAAAGAACAAAATATCAGCTACTTGCCCTCTCTCCAACATCATCGACCTCAACCCCGCTCTACCATCAACAACTCCACCGTTAATGCAGGCTACATCAACAGTCTGGCCTTGTTTCAGCATGTGGCGAAGGAGTTTGACGACTACTGTACTACCACAGGATGGATAAAAAACTTGTTCGAACGTAGGCCCATCGTAATTTCTTGGAGAAGATGGAGTCGGTGGAGGGAACTGAAGGGGTGGAGGAGGATGAGATGGATGCCCAAAGTTCGGATGAAGAGGAGGACTGGTAGACCCATGGGAGCCGTTGAAGTACAACGGTCGGGGCGTTTTTGTGGGGACCGAAGGGGAGAGTGAAAGCTTCATAGTGACATCAGACTCTTCGAAGGGGGCTATAGCGGATGGTGAGGGTCGCGAGGAAGGATTGGAGGATCTTGATACGCATGTGAAGCTCACTTATCATTCTGAGCCGTTGGAGAGAAGTTGTAGGGACTGCATTGGGAGCATGGATATTTTGGAGGACTTTTTATCTGATCCTGAGAATGCTATTATGGGTACTAGATGCAGATATTTCTGTTAAAGTACCTCATCGCTAGTCTCTATCGTCCACATGAATTGTTCTAGTACATTTTATGGTTCTCAGTATGTCTGTTTGCGACATTAGAGTTGTCCAAAAATTCTATGCAAGCTGAGTGAACGGCTTCCTCTTGTGGAGCAGGAAAAGTTGGTAGACAACATGAAGTCAATTCCCGAGCAGTAGGAAGTTGAGAGTTAGCATAAGACCCAAGAAACGTTTTTGTTACTCTATTCCCAGAGCATAGGCGGTAGAGCCTGCCTCTTAAATACTCGCTTGTAGCTTTTTGAAAGTGTCGTCCTTACCCACTTCTTCCTATTCGCTTAGCTATATCATAGCAGCTCTTTTGTCGCTTGCAACACCTCCTTCTTGCGGTAATTGGTTCTCAGTATTTCTTCTCCTGGCGATTTACCCCTATCACGATGCAAGTGTCGAAAGGATGTCAGCCCCAACTAAATCTACCGACAGAGGCTGCGTGCTCTGATGTCAATGTTTAGGGGTGATGATGAATAGAAACGCTTGGCAACACATCCCTCTCCTGGGAAACAGAAACAAACAGAATACAGCTCTAGTTTTGATTCAGATCCATCAATTACAGTACTGCACATTGTTGTCCTTCTTGTGTTACCCAAGACCTATCCTCCGTTGTATCGATACGGTTGGAACAGGTTGTAGAAAAACAATGATTAAATGGGTTGGGGATTATACAAATTTATACTCAGGTACTGACTTGACAATGATGAACAAGGTACACTGATGCTACAGAGCCGCTTCAAATATCTGCGCTCTTAAGTTGATGGGGTCGTCCATCGAGGGAATAGTACTGGAATTTCTTGTGGTATCCCTTCCAATCTGACCTTTCCTAGTTTACTTTTGTTCAACTTTCATCTCAGTCCTATTATGTGACGATGTGGGAAGAAATAATGAGCAGAAATTTTCGTTTGATCATTTGAGTAAGCGCAGCTTCTATATTATCAATATTTTACATCTTTCACACATCCAGCAGAATGATCCACGGGCTTACTACAGTTTTGCATTATTCATTATCGAATTGTGCGTGAAGCAAGACAAATTCCAGTCAGTTTGCCAGGTCCCTTGTTGACGATTATCGCCTTCATACGAAGTTCCCAAACGGGTGGGTTCTCTTCCGAAAGCTTGATGAGAAGCTCTAAAGCGTCCGCCATTGTCGACAAATGATAGAGCTCTTGTTAAGATGGCTCTTCGAATGAAAGTTGAAACGTTGTAGTTTGACTTAGGCAGAGTTACGAGGCCCTGGACCCATAACCTTTGATAATGAAACCGGTACCTGCGATAGAACATCGAGGCTGGAATAACCTCTTGCGCTGTAGTTTTTGACTGAAAGAACGAAACGTTACACACAATGAAGCTTTAATCAGGTACGGTATATGCTTTTATTATGAACGTTCGTTTTCTTTTTGTCAGAGATGTACTCCTGTATTTACACCCCTAGCCATGCAAGGAAAGGGTCTCTTTGGCTCTAATCGAACTAGGTCTACCGCAGTTGTAATTAGTGACCATCAATAAACATAATATAGACTGGTTACTGAAAAGGACGTAGTTTGATAGAACATGGTTACTCGAACAAGACATTTATGTAATTGATAGAAGATCCCGTATCACTTGGTCAATTTAATTCAGTCTCAGTCAACATTGACGAGCGTCAGCATCTCATCAACCTTTATAGTTCTGTATTACATATATCAAAGAGGATGCTGGTGCACCGCCGTGTCAATCTACGACTGTAAACTCATCCGAGTTTCTATGCACACGTGGCCATATTTCACGTGTTCCTTCGGCCTAAGCCATCTTGATGTCGATTTCAGCCATCTTGATGTCGATTTCGCCACGCTAAAGTGCAAGGAAGATGAAGCGCATCACTTTTCTTGAAACAGTTACATCAAATAGAGGATAAAAATGGAGAGCAGCCAGAGTGACTCCTACCCAGCAGGCACTCTGGTGAAGGCGACGGCGATTCACGGGCACAACAGTGTAGTGAACGATGAGGTAGAAAGACGGTACTACTGTACGTCATATACTCATCAAAGCAAAATTGAGAAGTTCATGATTCTACAGCTCTGGCAGCTTTCGATGACCTAGGAGGTATGATCAATTGCAGTCAAGTAGTGTTTACTTTACCACACTCTAACGGAAGGATACCTGCGACTTCGATACTGGGAGACACATGATGGTATCTTAAGAGACAACGCCTTGTCTGCCAACACCTAAACTCCCCAGGGCAACAATGTCGACCTCTGTCCCTCTGAGGCCTGTTGCGAACCTTTCGTGGAATGGTCCGCAATAGACTGCACCCCATATACCTGCTTCAGCTTCGGGATCTCTCCGCTCGGAAGGAAACTTCACATTACTCTCCATGGTGGGCCCCTTACATTAAACTTTTGTGGTCGCGCGGACATCGGTTGATGGAGAATTATCGCTAATAGGTTTTCTAGCCTCCAAATGGCATGATTTCAAGGCTCTGTTCCGCGGAAGGAACAGAGTCGCCACTTGTGGTAGCGGCGGCCAAGTCGTTTTCATTATTCGAGAGGACATTCATTGTCGAGCCGTCTTGGAGCTTCACCTTTGCAAACTCAATGTAAGTATACACCTGAACCGGAGTAGAGCTGATTCCCACGGCAGTAAGGGTCCCAGTAACGCGAAGCTCAGTTGCCACCGTTTCCGCAAGGATCTGTTGTGCTGCTGCCGCAACCACGTTGTAGTCCTCCAGGGATGGTTTCACTTTGTCCATATCCTCTTCCTCAACCTCTTTTTTCAAGTTTGCACCAAGGAACTGCAGGAAAGGGATATTAAGTCCGCCTTCATAAGACCTCTTAATGCGGTTGTACTCTTCCAGTTCGGAACCACTGAGCGTCCCAATGAATTTACTATCCGATTGAGCCAGCATGCTAGCGCTGACGGCTGTGACTTTCATATCGAAATTCATTGTTGCGTTTGCTCCCTTCTGGACTGAGAGACCGGCTTTTGTAACCCTAGCGTACCCAGAACGGCTCGACTCGACAGCATAAACAGTTTTCTCTGAGCCTGGTTGGCTCGGTCCATCGACTGGAGCGTTCGAGGACGGTGATGGAGCTGAGGATGGGGACGCTGTTGGAGTTGGAGATCCCGTTACGGTGGGCTGTAACGATGGCGACGGGGTAGGGGATACGCTTGGAGTCGAAGTCGGTATCGGGGCGGCTGAAAGGGACGGACTGGCGGACGGAGATGGCGTGGGCGTCGGCTGCGACGAGGGCGGTGCTTTACCGCAGAAGAATCCCGCCGCTCCGGATGGCGTCAGACACGGCTGAACGGCACAGTCTGAGCCAGAGGCACCGCAAAGAATCTCTGCATGCTGCCTCGAAGAAACACATAGCTCAGAGCAGAAAGAAAGAAAACGGGAATTGGAATCGTCGGTTTTATTCTGCTGCGACTGCCCAGCGGCGACGGCCAACACGCAGAACAGCGCTAACACTGGGATATCTCGGAACATTTCAGGTGGGAGTAAAGCAGGCCTTCCACCGATTGAAACGGGTACAGATCAAATGCCAACAGTGGTTCCTGAGACGGGTGATCCTTGGTTATGTACTCACAGAATACATCGCAACAACAGGAAATCTCACATACTCTGAGAAAGTGTGAAGCACGAAGGACTGAGCTGACAAAGGCCTTCCGGGTTCGTTGAAACCAGAGAGGAGCTTCGAAATTCTCGTTGACAATTTCCTTAGAAGCAATTGGAAACCACGGACCGCAGTACGATTCAACAACTGGCAGTTGTGGGCCTATCACCCTATCTATTACAGCACTCCCTACGCTAGCTGCGCCCCAAATGTAGGCACACTTTTCAGTTTGTTGCGTCAGGGCGAAGTTCAGCTCATACCGAACAGTGGTTATGCTATCGCTAAGAGCCGAATTGCAACGCCCCTGCCTGAAACAATGAAGACCTTGGAACCACCCCTCTGTTCTATTTTGCGATTTCCAGATCACGTGCGATAGGTGGAAGTGCGCGCTGGTCAAGGATGTTGTGGGCTTTCATGCAGAGCTGAGCTGGAGACAGGGGATGGGACCTGGTACCCTACCATGTCCCGCTTGGGAACATGGGTGGGACCCACGCTGGACTGTTTGTAGGCAGAGCGGTCTGTGGACAAATTGTGCCCTTCTGGGCAATCCCCACAGGGCCTTACATGTACTGAATGTGAGCAGAAAACGGGCTCTTCCTGTTGTGTTGAGGTAATTTCCGTCAACTGCATTTTGAATGTCGCAATTCAAGTGCGACCTCCCCTGGGCGACGCAAAGCAAGGGAGGGTTGGGAACCTTGCACTTCGGCATTACTTTGCGTAATGGGGCAGCAACTGTACAAGCCCTATCCGATCCAGTTCCTGAGCGACTTCAGGATTTCCACAGTCCATGCATTCATTTACCCATCGAACTCCTATAAAGGGACTCTCGCCATGGGAAACCTTCGCTGCCTATACCCATCGATAACCGCCGCTCTCTGCAATCCCTCTAGACTTGCATTAGAACTTTGATAGTACCGGCAATATGAAGTACTCACTTTCGCTGCTTATCGCGTTTTCGGCACTGCAGATCGTTTCCGTTTCTCAGGCATCCGTGGTCCGTCAGGTTTCTTTTGATGGGGGCCTTGTGCAATTAGAGGAAGCAGAGCCGCTGCCCTCCGCGGAGGCTGCTGAGAATATTGACATTCTAGAGGACGACGCTCTCATTTTTGAAGAACTGAGTGGGGACCTGGATCCAAAACAGGTTGATACTGGGATCTCGCTTCAGAATTTTTCATTCAGTCCTTCTGACAGCGGTGAGCCGGAGCCGTCTATGGAAGTGTCTGACGGCCTAGAGACTGATGAGGCTGATGACGAGGATGCTCTTGGATTTGAGGAGCCGGGCAACAGAGAGGCGAGGAACGGGGAGGGTATCATTCCTTTCCAAGCGTTTTCTGGACGTCAGCTCGCTCCTGCGGGTGAAGAAGCTGTGTACGCCATGGAATCGAGCCAAGCAGGATACGGATCTCTAACTGAAGTAGGGATCACTGTGCAGCGGGGAACCTCCGGTACTCTGAACTTCGAGAAAACAGTGAGTGCGGTCACCGCCAAACAGTTGCACGAGAGTGATTCATCATTTAGGAGAACTCTGAATACCAGTGAGACTCAGACGTACAGTAGGTTGACAAAGTCGTTCCGTGGCGGCCTCAGAATTCCTTTCCTCCGGTTCATTGGCGCAAACCTAGGAGGGAGGGTCACAAGAGACAATATGGACCGCGCTAGGGCCTACTGGTCAGACTACGACACCAAGGCGTCGGCAGCGAAGGAGATTCTGGAAGAGACGACCGTCGCGAATGTTCGCATTCATGGTAGTCTCACGGCAACTGGAACAAGCTTTATTCCAACCACTGTGAATGCCTACATCAAGTTTGCCAAAGTCACTCTTCAGGACGGGAAAAAGCTAGATGTAGTGAGCACGTCGGAAAATGAAGTGGTCGTCGCCGACAACCGCGGCCGACCGGTGCCTGTAGACAATGTGAACATAGAATTCGATCTCGGCTTTGAATCATAGCCGATCGCAGCACGTAAATGTAAGAACTAAGCACGTGTCGTCGCTGTCGATATATTGCATCAATGCCCATCTCCACTGTGACATTTGGTACATGGTACATGATTTGGCTGTGTCGTCTATACCTCAGACTTTCGCTAGAATACTTGGCCCTACCGTCATACAATGGTCCACGGTATTCATTTTTGAAATAAAGGCAATAGATGTACGAAAGTAACCGCGGCCGAAGGCCGGTCGCTTGTTTGAGCGATTCTTTGCACCATGACCTACTCTCTGATAGTGGCATATCGTCGTTAGAAGAGATACTGAGAACCAACTACCCGGGAAGGAGGTATTGCGAGCGACAAAAATGCTACCGTGGTATAGTTCAACGAATAAAATGGAATGTATATGGAATACAGATAAGAGAGCTACAAGCAAGTATGAAAGGAGCAGGGTCCACCACTGATGCTCTGTGAGCAGCGTAGGAAAAACCTTTCTTGCGTCTGAAGTTGACTCTCAACTTCCTGCTACACTGGACTTAGCTTGAAGCTCTCTGCCGGCTTGCTTGACCTCCACAAGAGAAATCAGTTTCCTCAGCTTATATAGACTTACTAAGAACCATAAAATGCACCCAAGTGAATTGTGTGAATTCATGAGACCAAAAGTCATCACTCAGAACCTGAAGGTACCGGATTTGCGGGTAAAAGTTGTTTTTATTAGATTTATAATCCAATGGAATTTTCCAATAGCCAGTGTAGAAAGCAATTGAGGTGAAGTATCTCCTGTCCTTCAAGTCCTCGAGGATATCCTCCATATTTGGAATCGTAAATCTTTCGGGTGTCATTCTCTGGTTCAGTTGTCGGTAATCGACGCAAATGCAATGTTTTCAACCTTTTTTGGTGCTGTCACAACTGGTAATTACCATGAGGATGAAAACGGCCGAATAATATCACTTTCTAGTATACTTGTAACATTCCCTGAGATAAATTTGTTATATTTTGGCGGTTAATGTCTAGTCCTGTGGTAAATTGGTTGAGTATCGGTAAGTTCAAATGGGTGAGTGACCGGAACAATTGCTTGTCTTAGATATGAAACGATCCATGCGATTACTTCGGAAGAGGTTAATATGCCGGATACTTTCATTGAGGCGGGGGCTGGAAGGTGCTGTACTTTTTCTTGAATTTCTGCTATCTGGCGCTGTTGTTCTTCTTGAGCCTCACATTCCGAATTTTGAAGGACCTATTCCGGCGTGCTCACATCTTCAGATATGGTATTCGACATATTCTTGTTTTTCTTGTAATTTTAATCTTCTTTCATGCTCCGAATTCCTTCCTTTGATTCGATATTACCGCAAAAAGAAACACATTCACATGTCAAACCTACCCTCAAATTCCAATCTTCATCTATTTCAAACCCAGAATCATAATCGTCCCATGCCCTGTTCATTATCCCCTGAGCGTACCTTTTTCTGCTTCTACAAGTGTTAGTTGGTTCGGAATTTTCGCTGTCATAGCTAGAAGTGAAATCTTCAATATCAGTTTCTCTTTGATCTTCTGGATGTATGCTTTTGTTGAAATCCAGGGGAACCTTCACGATTCTGCCGTCAATATTAACTGAAACGATTTGGTTGCTCAAGTCAATGCATTTCCCTAGTGTTTCTATTATAGGGCAACCAATTATTGCATCGAAAGGGAGATCAAGCGTGACAAGAAAGTCTATATCAACTTTTGAGTCCCCAAAGAACACAGAAATTTTGTCGACATTGCCTATTCATTTTGATACGGTTCCATCCGCAACAGTTATTCTTCTAGTAGGTGGAATAGTTTGGGGACCTTGATCTGTCACCAAAATTTCTGAAATGAGGTTTGGAACAGCTTCCGAATGGGAAAAAGCTTGGCTTCTCATTCCCGACACTTTGACTATTACAAGCTTAAGGCGTCTTGGTGCTGTCGAGGCCGATTGAAGAAACAGCTTCTTGCCCTTAGCGGACTTATTAGACTTGATAATTATTTGAGTTCTTTTCTCGCGTCTTCTTCGTCGTCCCTCAAAATTTGACCGAACATTACTCCAGTTGGGGCCGATGCAAGCTGAGCTCCCGCACTGTAGTTCTTCACATACTCCAGTATGTCTTTTTGGATATTCATAAGTTTCTTACTCTTTTTCTTTTTCTTGGCCAAAGTGTTTTCCATTCCTGGAACAACTTGATCAGTCCTCTTGGTTCGAGGAGGTACAGGTGCTGGGAGATACTCCAGCATTACATATTTTGGCCTAGGTTTTCTCGATAAAATGTTCACTTCCCCATCCCTTTTCGTCACATTGACTTGACTGATTTCTTCAGCAATGGATACGTTACCGGCATCCGTCAACCTTTGACCGTCTCTGTTTTGCAAGATTTTCATCTTTGGTTCTGACTCGCTCCTTGCTTCAGATACATTTGCTATTCTATTGAATTTAGACCAGCAGTTACTTTCATGATGCCGATATCGATCGTACTTTCCACAACGAGTGTTTCTATGTGGATTATCAGGACACCTATTTGAAAAGTTTCCTGGATTGTGACAGTAAGAACAAACTTCTGCGACCTTAGGGACCCCAGACTGGTTCTTCGTAATGGTAAGAGTAAGGCTTTACAGCTTCGAGGATATCATGTCAAGTCGATTATCGAATCGGGTTTCCAACCTTTCTTCCGAGTTTTTGACATCGCGTTCGACATATTCCAATGCTGCTGCACTAGTAGCCGGCCTTTGATAATTCTTTTCAGGATGTACGGTAGACACCGATGTATGGATTTTCCTCGTACCTCACCCAGTGACTGAAATGTCTCCGAATTTTTGGCAAATTCTACAATGGTACCCTTCAGTTCAATAAAAGTGTGAGGACCCATGATAAGGAGGAATTCGGAGAGCCGCTTATCCCCTATCACTGCCTTACGCAGCATTCCGTACTTGGCTTGGGCGTTGAACCCGGCCTTTTCATAGAGATCACACAAGTATATCAATGAGCTTAACAAATCGTCGAAGTCTAGCCGGGCCTCTATGGCGGTAAGAATCATCTCATCTGGTTCTATGTCCTTAGCGAACTCTTTCACAAGCCACTCACATACCTCACCGAAACTACATCCATTCCCTTTAAGAGACCACCTGTTGATAAAATTTGCGTTATATTTGTGCTTTGTGTCACCATGAAGATAGGCGAAGGTACTTTCGGCATTCTCTTCATCGCTCCTCTCCCACCTCGAAACGTTGACATATGTATAGAGAAACTTCTAACCGTCATCACTCTTGCCCCCTGTGAATGTTATACGAGCAGCGTTGGGATCCATGATTACAGAAAAGAAATTCCCCGAAGTCTTGCCTAGTACTACTCAAGTCGAATTACTCGGGTGAAAACCCCTTCACAAGAGTACCATATGAAAGAGGTAAATCGTCGGGAAGACAGATACTCAGAACCAACTACCCCGAGAAGGAGGTGTCGCGAATAACAAAAGTGCTACCGTGGTATATTTGTACGAACAAAATGGAATGTATATGGAATAGAGATGAAACGGCTACAAGGAAGTGTGGAAGGAGCAGGGTCTACCACCTATGCTCAGTGACTAGCGTAAAATAAATGCTTCTTGTGTCTGAAGTTGACTCTCAACTTCCTGCTACTTGGGACTTGGCTTGAAGTTGTCTGCCGACTTGCTTGACCTCCACAAGAGGAAGCAGATTACTCAGCTTCTATAGAATGTCTGGCTAACCCTAAAATCTCACAGAAACATACTAGGAACCATAAACTCACCAAATGAAATCGCGTGAACGAGAAAGACTAACAGCAGATAATATCAGGTTAAATATCTAGATTCTTTCCTTAATATCTTACTCCTCTATATCAGAGCCAAAAAGTTCCCCCAAAATATCCATTCCGCTCAGGCAGTTAACACAAATATCTGCGATCGGACTAGAATTCTCCATTGTCGCCTGCAAAATATCTAGATCTGAGGACACCCCCATCCGGTTTCAGAGTCGGGACCACCTGGTCCATATTTTCTCGCTCCTTCGCCACTAATCCAGCACTTTCCATGTTTCCGTCCCCCTCATACTCCTAATCCTACTCATCATTCTCTTCACTCCTCTCTTCATATTCGTCAGAAGAGTAAGAAATCACAATAACTACCTCGGTCTCCGTTTCATTCTCCATGGGAATCCCCCCACCGTTATATACTAGTGGCTCCCACGGATCCACCAAGTTCTCCTCTTCATTTTACTCTTCCTTCTCTTCCTCCCCTTCCTCTTTTGCCTCCTCCGCCTGCTCGAAGCAGTTACGGCGGACCCACTCCCGAACGCGTTCCCAGTCCAACCTTCTACAATAATCATCGTAGTCAGTTAGACCATTTGGCATCAGGGCAAAAGCGTTGAATGAATGACGGACTCGAGATGACTTGGTGATGGTGAGGGAGAAGCGGAGTTCGGTCATGTTAAGGGCAAAAAGAAGGGGTGGGTTGATGGGGTAGTTGATGGCGGGGGGTTGCCTCAACGACGTCGATTTCGAACTTTAAATACTGCGAAGTCTTCGAAAAGTTACAAGACCTTGGACTTGTACAGTAACGGCACTTATTAATGACAAAGGGTCTTAACATAATAAAGCAACCCATGATTTTGCGACACTCATCCAAATTAAAAATATTTTGCAAATTCAGAAACTGTGAAAATATCTTCCAAATTCTGATAATGTATACAATTTTTTCCTCTTCTAGATTTTTTTCGCGTGCGAATTTGCGCACATCAGGGTTTGAAGCAAGCTGCTTGGACCGATGGTAGAGATGATCAAAGTGAGTATGCTCGTTCAGTCAAGTTGTGGGACGCATTTCATGATAAACGTCCTGCCAACAACAGTAACAAAGTTGCTATTAACCTCCGTGGAATTATGTTACTATCACAGCTATATGGAAGAGCAAAACGTTTGTGCCAGAATATCACAATTGATGTGTTGAAAAGCGACGCAGGTGTAACGCCAATTGTAGGTGCCATTTACAAACGTGATGCTTTGGCTGTTTTCAGTGAAGTTTATTCTGATTACTTGGATCTTTTGTCTACTAAGCGGAATTATAAGGATTCGTTCCGGATATTTTTAGCAACGTTTTGAAGATCAAGTGGCGAAATTCAACTGTTATTCTTCCAAGGAACCAATGTTACCTGATTCCTTAATCGCGTTTTTGTTGATGTAGAATGCTAAAATTGATGTGAATCAGATAGTTCTAGTTCTTGCTGCCGTTTCGCCTAGCTAGAAGAGTCTATTCATCTTTGCTACCGAAATTTCTCAAATTGCTAACTTATGAAGCCATCTCATCTGTTGCACGTCAATGGGACAAGCCGAAGGATGTGAAGGATACTAGTTCACATTCTGGTGCTAAGGCTAGTTTTGTAAGGACGCATGGTGCCCGTGGGTCCAGTGGAAAAGGGAAATTACAAACAAACAGCTTGCAGATTTTAAGTCTAAGTTTAAATGCCATAAATTTCATAAGAAAGGTCATTGGACTAATGATCCTAAGTGTCCCGAGAATAATTCATCTGCTCCAACCAGTCAAAACAGTAGTTCTATAGGTCCACAGAAGATTGTATCTTTCCATATGGCACAGCTTTCGGGTCATGATGATTGTTCGATGCAGTGCATCGGTCCTTTATTAGTTGATGGTGCCCCACACAGTGGTATGGGAATCGAAGAATATAAACCAATTCAACCTCATATATTGCCGAATTGGAACATAATGTTCGAACCTCCTCCTGATGCCATCAAAGATCGTCCTTATTGGCAGTACGGATATGGAAACCACTGCAGTTCCTCCAGAAAGAGCATTGGATCGACTACTTTACCTGTGCTATCTGACAATAACGTGAATGTCAATATTCGACATCTACTGATCTCTGGATCGTCACAAAGGGTTGTTGGAAGAAATTTTACGAGCTTATGTAACTTTATTCACATGAATGACAAAGCACTGGAATTTACGACACCGAATGGTACCAATGGTTTTATTTCGCTCATCGATCAGTACTTTCATCGATCAGTACTTTCATTGCTTTACCCCATATGAACGTTTCATGAGTGAGTCTGCTGTTCCAAATCTGGCTACAAGCTCTGTACTTATATTGTGCAACTGTCCAAGTGAGTAAGAGTTTATCAGATCTTTCGTTGCGCAATCGTCAGTCAGTTGTCGAGAAGGTCCATCAAAAAGTTTGTGGTCATTTTTCGTTCAAGGATATCAAAACGCTTCTTGAGCTGAATACCATTTGGAATGCAGCCGTGCATAAGTATTTGTCTTCTGTCATTGAAACATGAGCCAACTGTCAAAAAAAAACTATCTACCTCAACCAGCTCGGAAAGTTTCTTTGAGCTCAATATGACGAGGTTTCAATGATGTTGTTTGCGTAGGTCATCTCGTTCTTGATGAGGTTCCTGTATTTCATGCTATGGATTCTGTAACACGCTACAAAGCTGTTTGCGTTTTCCCGATGCTAATATAAGTCATGCTGTGAAAGCGTTTGATTCACTTTAGATTTTCCAGTTTTGGAATCCTGTCAGAGTCCTTTTTGATCCTCCAATCAATGCCTATGCGTTTCAGAATTTTCTTACTCAGTATGACATACAATTTCAAACGCTTCCACCTAAAACACATAGTAAGGTTGCTATCGAATCGAAGCACAGGATTCTTAGAGATAATTACCTACGTATGAAAAATGTTAATCCCGGTCAGGACAATCACAGAATGCTTCAGCATGTCTTCCGCGTATCCAACGATTTAATTGATAATAACAAGCTTTTAACCTATGAAATTGCAAAATTTCACACTTATCCGATGAACGCATCCGTAAATCCATTTAAGACCCTGAAGATATTTAGACCGCTCAGAAATGGCTTCAAGCTAAGAGAAAATTAAAACTTATTCTGATCTCAAAGACCGTTCAAGATAAGTCAGTCCAAGTTAGTGACATGGTGGAGGTTTTCGTCAAGCATGGTAAATAAAAGCGTGGAAAATGGACACAAGCTTTACCTGTTCTAAGTTTTGATTTCGAAAACAGGTCTGTCCGTCTACCAGGAAAAAAGGGGAAAACCTTCTGTGCTGCTATCAGAGATGTTCCTCCTGTTGTTAGTGATAATCCCATTGCAAACGCCATACAAGAATCGATTGATACTTTAAATGCAGGCATTTATTCTGGAGACAATTTTCTGGATTGTGTTCCTTCTGCGCGTGAGGTTGAAACTTCGAATGAAGAACAACATTATGATGAAGAAGTTAAGATTAACAAGGTGGGCATGCCGTCTGTTGGCGATATCATTGACGTTTATTCGCCCATTGGTAATCAGTATTTCCCTGATATTATAGGAAATTATGATGAAAAATCTGACAAATTATGAGTCGACTATACCGATGGCGACGTTAAAACTCTGGATTTACGAAATAAACAACGGAAATACTATGCTGAAGATGCTGCACAATTGCCTGCTAATAAGGTTCAACTTTTGCCGGGTGTCGAGCTGTCTAGTACAGAAAAAGAAGCCTTGCAGATCTTTTATGATCAATTCAATTCGGAGGAGTTTTTCCATCATCAGGCGCAAGGTCTGCCCCAGTTCATAACCCAGAACTCTTATAGTACCGAAGAGAATAACTTCAAGCGGATTGTCAAAGAGGTACATGTTTCAGATATACCAGCTGATGCCAACATTACATCAAGTCATGTCCTCTACAAAGCCAAAGTCAAAGATGATAACAGATGGATGATGAAGGCGAGAATTGTTCCACATGGAAACAGAGATCGAAATAAGCATAATCTGAGAAATAATTCTGCTGTTTGTCCTTCAATCGTAATTCGAGTACTGTTGTCAATGGCCAACAAGTTCAAATGGACACTTGCCAAGATCGATGTCAAGTCTTCGTTCCTTCAGACTGGTACTGCCGAACGCGATATCTATGTTGTGCCTGCACGTGAATGCAAGAAGAAATCGTTCTACTGGCTTTTGCTCACAGCTGCCTATGGACTTGTTAACGCCAAGGCTAAAGGGAAAGATCGTAGTGACTCTTTCATTTATGAGATTTGACGTAAGCAACTTCCCTACATCCACAATTGTTTTACATGATTAAAGTTCGTTCGGTTCTGTTCGTGCCTTTTGTAATACAAAAATGGTCCTCTCCTCATGTAATACAGGAAATGGTCCTCCCTTCGTGTAATCCAGCAACCTGCAACGATCCCGCCCCTAACTTCTCCTACCGTCATTTCCAAATTTACTTCAAATTTATCTAGATATTTTTATACTGCATTTAACCCTCCAAATCGACCCCGGATCAAGTTCCTTTTCCCTTTTAGCTTACCTCCTCCTCCAAATTCGCCTTTTTTGAGAAGAAGGGCGCAAATTCACTACTGCAAAACCCCTTGCAGATTTATTTTGCCTATTCCTAATCTATAGAACCTGCCCCAGGAGCCTATTTAAACCCCTTTATTCTAAGTTACAAATGCCCCGATCATTTTACTCATCACCCCTCTCCCCCCACACACCCAAAACACCCTACATTGCCTCCCATTCCCCAAGGTCTATCAAAATGAACAACCTTCGTCCCTCTGTCCCCATTTCCAAAAACCACCCTTCCCGTCCCATCAATGGCATTCGTCTCGCCGCCTGCGGGCCAACCGATGCCGAGGACTTCATACGGCGGCAAACAAAGAAGCAAATCATCGAGTTCGTTCGGCGCCTCTTCATAGAAGAAGAAGCGAGGTAGGTAAGTGAGGATGAGGCGGAGAAAGTCGAGGAGGAGAGCGGGGAGTCTTTCGAGGAATGGGCGGCCCCGGAGTTGGTCTACGAGGTTAAGGACGAAGAGAAGGAAGAGTAGGATCAGGATGAAGATGATCAGGGGGTTGATGAGGGCGATGAGTACGAAGATGAGGACGACGAAGATGAGGCACAGGAAGGTATGGGAAGGGTTGGAATGGGGGAATTTATGGAACAAGTAGTACCGACTATGGAACCTGATGGGGATATCTTTAGTAGTTTAGATATCTCCCAGGAGGAAATAGATAGTTATGAGCCGTTCGCAGATACTTGTGGGGATTGCTTGGACAGCATGGATATTTTGGAAGAGCTATTTGGATCTGATTTAGAGAATTGGAAATAAGAGGATCAAATTTATTGTTAGTTTCTTAAGTATCTTTTGCTTAGAGTATGTTGTCCACACAAAGTATTTTTATACTTTTCTTGGTATCTTCTGTAGTTTTGTTCGGACTTTAGGGGTAGTCGAAAGTCTATATAAGCTGAGTAAACTGCTTCCTCATGGAGAGGTCAAGCAAGTTGGCAGACAACTTCAAGCGAAGTCCCGAGTAGTAGGAAGTTGAGAGTCAACTTCAGACCCAAGAAAACGTTTTCTTACGCTGGTCGCAGAGCGTCGGTGGTAGACCCTGCCCCTTTTATACTTGATTGTAGCTTTCTCAACTCTCTTCTATATACACTCCCTTTTGCTCGTTCAACAATACCACGGTAGCCATTTTGTCGCTCGCAACACCTACTTCTCAGAGTAATTAGTTCTGGGGATCTCTTCCCCCGCCGATTTACCACTATCACCTTTGTCTTAGCCACAAAATTTGTCGATGATATCCCAATTGCTGGTGACAAGTCTCATTTGAAGGCGATTGCGGAAAGGATTGACGCTCGTCTCAGACTAGGTACTAGTGGTCACGATCCTGGACGCTTCATATAATCTGTCCATATCCCCTTCCTCAACTGCTTTTTTCAAGTTTGCAACAAGAAACTGCAGGAAAGGGATATTAAGTCCGCCTTCATAAGAACTCTTAATGCGGTTGTACTCTTCCAGTTCGGAACCACTGAGCGTCCAAATGAATTTACTATATGATTGGGCCAGCATGGTAGCACTGACAGCTGTGGCTTTCATGTTGAACTCATTTGGTCGAGGACGGATGCGAGGTAGATATGAGAGCCAGTGTTGTTCAGAGAAGTCTAGTTCAGAATAAAGTGAATTCATGCAAATTCAAAGCTAGAATATCACTCCAAATTTTTTATTTAAATTATGAACGTGAAAAGTCCAGACAATGTTTTTCATTTATATTCAAATATTAACCTTCCTCGAGCTGCAAACATGCCATTCAGCACTGAAACTGCTCACCAACATACTACCTAATAGCCAATCAACACGGCTCGCCTCTTCCCGTACCCTACCATCGCTGAATATACCGGCGTCTTCCGTCGCACAGTGGTACTCGATTTGATGACAAATAGGTTAACTGAAATGGAGGATTGGGGGATTGGAACAGGACAGTGGACCTGAAACGCGTTTGTGAACGGACTTTGCGTCAGTTCGTAGAGAGGAAGTGCGATTAAGAAGTAGAAGAGAAAAAGGAGAAGGCAAAAGAGACCCGGATGGACATGGAGTAGCCTATAGATGTGGAAGAATAGATGGGCGGGTGGGATTCATTTGTTTTTAACCATAGGCAGCTTCTGTGGAGAACGAAAGGAAGAGTGAGGGTTTGGTTGTAATTTCGGACTGCTCTGTCGTAGATTAAGCTGAAAGTGGGAAATTTGACGGATAATTGGAGGCTTTTGGCATTTTTGAGGAAGCTGCTTATCATTCTGTATCGTTCAACAGAGTATGGAAGTAATCTATTGAAGGGTTGCGTATTTCGAAGGATTCTATTTTCATTGAACTCGAATATGAAGACCTTGAATAGTATATCTAGATAATTGTCATGACAATCTCTCCTGCTAGGCTTTTAATTCCATAACATTCGGTTGAATGTATTTTATGGTATTAGGTATGTCTGTTTTGACCTTTAAGGTCCCGACAAAAGTTTATAAAACAGGAGCTACTTGTAATCTCGTCTATGTGGGCGATAGTCTTCATATCTTTCTCTTCCTCAGCTTCAGACTCCAAATACTGCCAAAGCTTCTCGTCGGTCAGATCCGCAGATGATTTGACCCCAGGGATGTAATCCAGCTCAATCGAAGACTTCAGCCATTCTGCGTCAACAAAATTAAATAGATTCACTGGACGGACAGGTTCAGTTGTTGTAGGATCTATTACAGCAAGTTGTAACGCTCTGGTTTTCACTTCGTTCGCATACTGCTCATATTGACGTAGGAATATGCGAATTGTCTTTGGATTTATAGACAGAAGCCTTAGGGGGCTAACATAGAATGATACGGAAGATTGGGGCTGTGAAATGTATTTCTGATCTTGTACAGAATCAGTGGGCTGCGTCGAAGGCGACGGCCCAGGCGTCGAGGCAGACGCCATGATATTATCGAATGTGATGCTGTTCGCGATACAACCGGTATCGGCTAGTGATCACTGCGAGTGGTTCGGTCGAAGCGCGGTTAAAAGTTGAAGTGTTCTTCTGGGCTCGATTGCCCCCAAGTTTTACAAAACATACGCAGGCTAGCGTGTTAAGCACACAACGACCTGCAATGGAAAGTCAGGGGGATTGAAACACAATCCAAAAAGTTGGCTACCTACTGAAGTCTAAGCTGTCGATTGCAGAAGTCCTGTGGGTCTTCTTCCAGCGTCTTTATTTAATGCTTTTCTTCAAATTCAGCTTTGTAGGGTGTTATGACACCCAAAATAGCTGCCTATGTCCTCCGTATCTTTCGTCCATCATTCTAGTAGATGTTATCCATATACCAGAGTATAGCTGCGATGGTAACATAATTCCACGAATGTTAATAGCAGTTTTGTTACTGTTATTAGCAGGAAGTTCATCGTGAAATGCTTCCCACAACTTGACTGAACGAGCGTACTGAATTTGATCACCTTTACCTTCGGTCCAAGCAGTTTGCTTCAAATCCCATGAGAAGCGAGGACGACTCGGTAAGTCATAATAAATTGAACCTGGAGCTGGTCCCATATCTAAAACGTCAAAGGAGTATGAAAAAAACATAAAAACAGTTTAACAGGCACAACAATAACAACGAGAACACTAACCTCACTATTCAGACTAGATATTACGTCATGTATGGTGCTCATTATCGTAAGTACATGACTTGACTGGGATAAACAGTTGCTGAGCAAGATTCATACAAAATCAAACGGTCGTATTCAAATATAATCAAACGAACATATTCCAACATTCACAGGTTCCCTTTTCGTCGGCGCGATTTACACTCTATCAGATGTGATTACAATCAGAAGCGTACAGAGGTAATAGATCCCTCACACTTATTTAGCGGCTACCATTGACCCTTGCAGATATTTGATTACACAAGATCACCTTCCCACCCGGAACTTAGTCGTACGTACCTTTTAAATGTAAACCAACCAAGCACTTCCCCCTTTGCTCCCCTCTTATGATGCAAAGTCACCTTGCAGCACCCATCATGCCCAATGTGGCCTGCTTGATGGCTGGGCTGAGAGTGACCCTTTAGGGAGCGTAGTTCTTCGCCCATTTCTGTTTCAGTACACCTTTTGGGTCGATTGTGGTTGTCTGGAACAATTTAGGATAGATCTATTATATCCTAAACAGTAAAGATACCGAAAACTTTCCCCAATGCAAGAGTAGTGCTGGCTCTGATAAGGGAAGCATCTGCCATGAATCCGTATGGCAGTAGAAAATGTTATGCTCAATCTCGGAGGAGAGTAATGTGAGCAAATTCGCACACGAAAAAAATTTAGATGAGGACCATAATTGTATACCATATCGGAATTGGGAAGATATTTTTACAGTTTTTGAATTTGCAAGATATTTTTAATTTGGGTGAGTGTGGCAAATTCGTCGGTTGATTTTTCATTTTAGGACACGCTGTCATAGTAGATGTCAGTACAGTTCCATGTTGTGGGTGATACTACGAGTGACTCTGAAAGGTCTATATAATGGCCATATCAATTCCCACCCCTGGCCGAGGGGTGGCTGGCATGGGTATGGCACCTAGATATTTACATTGAGGAAATATCTTTTAATAGTCTCTCTGGTTCACACGATTCCCGTGAATGCATTTTATGGTTATTAGTATGTTTCTTTGCGACTATTAGGCTAGCCAAAAGTCTATATAAGCCGAGTAAACTGCTTCCTTTAGTGGAGGTGAAGGAAGTTGGCAGACAACTTCAAGCCCAGTCCCAAATAGTTAGGAAGTTGAGAGTCAACTTCAGACCCAAGAAGAATTTATTTTACGATAGTCACTAAGCAAAGGTGGTAAACCCTGCCCCTTCCATACTTGCTTGTAGCCCATTCAACTGTCTTCCCTATCCACTCCTTTCTGTTCGTTCAACTATACCACGGTAGCACTTTTTGTCGCTTGCAACACCTCCTTCTTGGGGTAATTAGTGCTGAGGATCTCTTCCTCTGCTGATTTATCCCTGACAGAGAGTAGGTCGTGATGCAAAGAATCGCTCAAGCAAGCGACCGGCCTTCGGCCGCGGTTACTTTCGTACATCTATTGCCTTTATTTCAAAAATGGATATCGTGGACCATTGTATGACGGTAGGGCCAAGTATTCTAGCGAAATTCTGAGGTATAGACGACACAGCCAAATCATGTACCATGTACCAAATGTCACAGTGGAGATGGGCATTGATGCAATATATCGACAGCGACGACACGTGCTTAGTTCTTACATTTACGTGCTGCGATCGGCTATGATTCAAAGCCGAGATCGAATTCTATGTTCACATTGTCTACAGGCACCGGTCGGCCGCGGTTGTCGGCGACGACCACTTCATTTTCCGACGTGCTCACTACATCTAGCTTTTTCCCGTCCTGAAGAGTGACTTTGGCAAACTTGATGTAGGCATTCACAGTGGTTGGAATAAAGCTTGTTCCAGTTGCCGTGAGACTACCATGAATGCGAACATTCGCGACGGTCGTCTCTTCCAGAATCTCCTTCGCTGCCGACGCCTTGGTGTCGTAGTCTGACCAGTAGGCCCTAGCGCGGTCCATATTGTCTCTTGTGACCCTCCCTCCTAGGTTTGCGCCAATGAACCGGAGGAAAGGAATTCTGAGGCCGCCACGGAACGACTTTGTCAACCTACTGTACGTCTGAGTCTCACTGGTATTCAGAGTTCTCCTAAATGATGAATCACTCTCGTGCAACTGTTTGGCGGTGACCGCACTCACTGTTTTCTCGAAGTTCAGAGTACCGGAGGTTCCCCGCTGCACAGTGATCCCTACTTCAGTTAGAGATCCGTATCCTGCTTGGCTCGATTCCATGGCGTACACAGCTTCTTCACCCGCAGGAGCGAGCTGACGTCCAGAAAACGCTTGGAAAGGAATGATACCCTCCCCATTCCTCGCCTCTCTGTTGCCCGGCTCCTCAAATCCAAGAGCATCCTCGTCATCAGCCTCATCAGTCTCTAGGCCGTCAGACACTTCCATAGACGGCTCCAGCTCACTGCTGTCAGAAGGACTGAATGAAAAATTCTGAAGCGAGATCCCAGTATCAACCTGTTTTGGATCCAGGTCCCCACTCAGTTCTTCAAAAATGAGAGCGTCGTCCTCTAGAATGTCAATATTCTCAGCAGCCTCCGCGGAGGGCAGCGGCTCTGCTTCCTCTAATTGCACAAGGCCCCCATCAAAAGAAACCTGACGGACCACGGATGCCTGAGAAACGGAAACGATCTGCAGTGCCGAAAACGCGATAAGCAGCGAAAGTGAGTACTTCATATTGCCGGTACTATCAAAGTTCTAATGCAAGTCTAGAGGGATTGCAGAGAGCGGCGGTTATCGATGGGTATAGGCAGCGAAGGTTTCCCATGGCGAGAGTCCCTTTATAGGAGTTCGATGGGTAAATGAATGCATGGACTGTGGAAATCCTGAAGTCGCTCAGGAACTGGATCGGATAGGGCTTGTACAGTTGCTGCCCCATTACGCAAAGTAATGCCGAAGTGCAAGGTTCCCAACCCTCCCTTGCTTTGCGTCGCCCAGGGGAGGTCGCACTTGAATTGCGACATTCAAAATGCAGTTGACGGAAATTACCTCAACACAACAGGAAGAGCCCGTTTTCTGCTCACATTCAGTACATGTAAGGCCCTGTGGGGATTGCCCAGAAGGGCACAATTTGTCCACAGACCGCTCTGCCTACAAACAGTCCAGCGTGGGTCCCACCCATGTTCCCAAGCGGGACATGGTAGGGTACCAGGTCCCATCCCCTGTCTCCAGCTCAGCTCTGCATGAAAGCCCACAACATCCTTGACCAGCGCGCACTTCCACCTATCGCACGTGATCTGGAAATCGCAAAATAGAACAGAGGGGTGGTTCCAAGGTCTTCATTGTTTCAGGCAGGGGCGTTGCAATTCGGCTCTTAGCGATAGCATAACCACTGTTCGGTATGAGCTGAACTTCGCCCTGACGCAACAAACTGAAAAGTGTGCCTACATTTGGGGCGCAGCTAGCGTAGGGAGTGCTGTAATAGATAGGGTGATAGGCCCCACAACTGCCAGTTGTTGAATCGTACTGCGGTCCGTGGTTTCCAATTGCTTCTAAGGAAATTGTCAACGAGAATTTCGAAGCTCCTCTCTGGTTTCAACGAACCCGGAAGGCCTTTGTCAGCTCAGTCCTTCGTGCTTCACACTTTCTCAGAGTATGTGATATTTCCTGTTGTTGCGATGTATTCTGTGAGTACATAACCAAGGATCACCCGTCTCAGGAACCACTGTTGGCATTTGATCTGTACCCGTTTCAATCGGTGGAAGGCCTGCTTTACTCCCACCTGAAATGTTCCGAGATATCCCAGTGTTCGCGCTGTTCTGCGTGTTGGCCGTCGCCGCTGGGCAGTCGCAGCAGAATAAAACCGACGATTCCAATTCCCGTTTTCTTTCTTTCTGCTCTGAGCTATGTGTTTCTTCGAGGCAGCATGCAGAGATTCTTTGCGGTGCCTCTGGCTCAGACTGTGCCGTTCAGTCGTGTCTGACGCCATCCGGAGCGGCGGGATTCTTCTGCGGTAAAGCACCGCCCTCGTCGCAGCCAACGCCCACACCATCTCCGTCCGCCAGTCCGTCCCTTTCAGCCGCCCCGATACCGACTTCGACTCCAAGCGTATCCCCTACCCCGTCGCCATTGTTACAGTCCACCGTAACGGGATCTCCAACTCCATCCGTGTCTCCACCTGCAACACCATCAATATCGCCAAGCCCATCTTCAGGGTCATTTGATACATTTTCCCTGTCTGAAAGCCCGATTCAGTTGACTCCTTTAGTTGAACTCCCCCCTGATATTGGAGTTGGCGGCAAGTTCGTGACAAATGTTTCTGTGAGTATCGATGAAATTTCAAGTGCACTTCGGGAGGATTTCTACCTTCTTTGTGACGTTTCTGGTTCTATGGGCGAAGCTATTGGTTTGGTGAAGAGTAAATTTCAAGAATTTGTATCTTCCAGGCAATCGTCGTCCGGCGATATCTTCTTTGGTATTGGCTCCTATAGTACCGAAAATGGGGATCCGGTTTTTGAAAACCTACAGCCTATCTCATCTAACAAAGAGAATGTTGTACGGGCAATTAACTCACTACAAATCAGGAATTCAACTAATTTGGATATGTCTGGGAGTTTGCATGCGCTAAACCAAATTGCTACACAAAATTCTATCCAGTGGCGCGAGAATTCTCGAAAAATATTGATTTACGTTGGTGAAGCCCCTGGTTACGAACCCCTATGCCCTGTAGACTCCGATATAGTGACCAGGGATAGTGTGGCGAAAAATATGAATAGGAAATCAATCTCAACTATAGCTCTGGGTATCAACGAGAAACTTGATTCCGGACTTGATGGGCCCACAAAGAGTGCAGAGGGTCCAATCTTCGGTTGTGCAGAGAGCAAGACTGGTGCGACTGGTCAAGCATCTTACCTCTCAGCTCAGACGAAGGGGGCTATCTCAGAGGTGCGCGACCTCACATCGTTGGGTAATATCGTTGCGGGAGCCATAAGTGGACTTGACCAAGAAATAGACTCGATAATTTCAGGTTGTCAGGACAAGTTTTTGGTTACGTTTGATCCTACACTACCGATATCAGTGGCACCTGGCGAGACCGTAACCATCATGGAAACAATCGAAATTTTGCAGGGCGCTTGTGAAGCTCCCGAGGACTTCACTTGTGAAGTCAAATTGGTACTGAGCGGGGTTGGCTTTACTCAACGCATTAAGCCAACGTCAATCTCTTGCGCAGATTCTTTCGAATGATACTGAAATCGGTATGAGGAAGCAGAACAGCTTTTTCAATGAGTAGATCCCCAGCGTCAGAATAACCCCATACACTCCTCTAAGGTCGCTGAATAGAAAGGAACCATTCGTATCAAAGCACTAGCCAACTAGCAGTTCTTTTCTTTGAACTAACGTCAAAATCGGGGCAATGTGCTGTATTATTCGTTACCGTATGTTTAAGCCTCTCGTAATACCCATTTTATAGAAGATCGATGTCGAATTTGCCGCAGTTGTAATCCTAATCAACGCTACTGTCGCCAGTCGCCTCGCAGAATCAATGATGTTGCACCACAATACTACACGGAAGAGAATTGCAGCTATCACAGAATGTACGTCAAGTTCGAGAGAGATGCGAGCGGGGCATAATTTTGATTCCTGACAGGCGTATAATTTGCTCTCTGATAGCTTGGATACGAGTAAATTGACGCGGATGAGATTTTCAGAATCAATTGTCCTTGAAAGGGGATTTCGCAAGCGGAAAATGCTACTGGAGTATAGTTGAGGGATGATGAAGGAGCGGGTAGGGATGAGTTTCAAAGGGCTATAAGTGATTATGGCAGCCATAGAGTGCAGTAGTTCTGCTCAGTGACTTTCTTTACAGAACTTATTCTTAAGTAAGTAGTAAGTAGTTACCTTTGAACTTGTCAACTCCTTAGTTCTGCCCTAAAACTTCCTGTCAGTTTTCTTGGTCGTTACCAGAGAAAACAAGTAGCTCCTGTTTTCTAAACTTTTCCCGGGACCCTAAAGGTCGAGACAGACATACCTAATACCATAGAATACATTCAACGGAATTTTATGGAAGAAAAAGACCAGCAGGAGATATTCTCATGACAAGTATCTAGATCTACTATTAAAGGTCTTCATCTTCGAGTTCAATTGCAATAGAATCCTTCGAAATTCACAACCCTTCAATAGATTCCTTACATACTCTGTTGAACGGTACAATCCCACCCGCTCATCTACTCTTCCACATCTACAGGCTACTCCATGTCCATCCGGGTCTCTTTTGCCTTCTCCTTTTTCTCTTCTACTTCTTAATCGCACTTCTTCTCCACGAACTGACGCAAAGTCCGTTCACAAACGCGTTTCAGGTCCACTGTCCTGTTCCAATCCCCCAATCCTCCATTGCAGTTAACCTATTTGTCATCAAATCGAGTACCACAGTGCGACG
Organism: Kappaphycus alvarezii; assembly: GCA_002205965.3. Lineage (NCBI taxonomy): Eukaryota > Rhodophyta > Florideophyceae > Gigartinales > Solieriaceae > Kappaphycus > Kappaphycus alvarezii. The sequence goes on from NADL03000808.1 coordinate 62,893, forward strand.
GAAGACGCCGGTATATTCAGCGATGTTAGGGTACGGGAAGAGGCGAGCCGTGTTGATTGGCTATTAGGTAGTATGTTGGTGAGCAGTTTCAGTGCTGAATGGCATGTTTGCAGCTCGAAGAAGGTTAATATTTGAATATAAATGAAAAACATTGTCTGGACTTTTCACGTTCATAATTTAAATAAAAAATTTGGAGTGATATTCTAGCTTTGAATTTGCATGAATTCACTTTATTCTGAACTAAACTTCTCTGAACAACACTGGCTCTCATCTCTACCTCGCATCCGTCCTCGACAAAATGAGTTCAACATGAAAGCCACAGCTATCAGTGCTACCATGCTGGCCCAATCAGATAGTAAATTCATTGGGACGCTCAGTGGTTCCGAACTGGAAGAGTACAACCGCATTAAGAGTTCTTATGAAGGCGGACTTAATATCCCTTTCCTGCAGTTTCTTCTTGCAAACTTGAAAAAAGCAGTTGAGGAAGAGGATATGGACAGAGTTAAACCACCCCTGGAGGACTACAATGTGGTTGCGGCAGGAGCACAACAGATCCTTGCGGAAACGGTGGCAACTGGGTTTCGCGCTACTGGGACCCTTACTGCCGTGGGAATCAGCTCTACTCCGGTTCAGGTGTATACTTACATTGAGTTTGTAAGGGTGAGGCTCCAAGACGGCTCGACAATGAATGTCCCCTCGAATAATGAAAGCGGTTTGGCCGCCGCTACAACATTCGTTGGAACGACCAGCATCGGAGAAAACAAAAATTGACAGTGTGTGTTGTTTGCTGTCGCTAAGACGCGTGCACCGGGTTGACGTACCAAGCTTCTTCAGCAATTTCAGACAATTAGCCTGTCGGATGATTGCCTCATACAATACACTTTCCTCCTTTCTGCTGAAGGAAACTGGAGTAGAGCGAGCAGAATGGACTACCAACGATACCAAACCAACCAATAGAACCATTCAGGGAGCGAAACACTGAAAGCTAGATTTCATTCAGAGGTTCTTAAATTTATCGACGACGAAAACGATCTAACGAGTAACTCTCAAGAGCTTCCAATTCATCATCCGCACTGACCACAATTGAGTAATTGTGTTGAAAAGTTGTAAGACCAAAGTATATGAAGCGTCCAGGATCGTGACCACTAGTACCTAGCCTGAGACGAGCGTCAATCTTTTCCTTCAAATGAGACGTGTCACTAGCAATATTGGGATATCATCGACAAATTTTGTGGCTAAGACAAAGGTGATAGGGGTAAATCGGCGGGGGAAGAGATCTTCAGAACCAGTTACCCTGAGAAGGAGGTGTTGCGAGCGACAAAAGTGCTACCGTGGTATTGTTGAACGAACAAAAGGGATTGTATATAGAAGAGAGTTGAGGAAGCTACAAGCAAGTATAAAAGGGGCAGGGTCTACCACCGACGCTCTGCGACCAGCGTAAGAAAAAGTTTTCTTGGGTCTGAAGTTGACTCTCAACTTCCTACTACTCGGGACTTGGCTTGAAGTTGTCTGCCAACTTGCTTGACCTCTCCATGAGGAAGCAGTTTACTCAGCTTATATAGACTTTTGGATACCCCTAAAGTCCGAACAAAACTACAGAAGATACTAAGAAATGCATAAAAATACTTTGTGTGGACAATATACTCTAAGCAAAAGATACTTAAGAAACTAACAATTAACTTGGTCCTCTTATTTCCCATTCTCTAAATCAGATCCAAACAACTCCTCTAAAATATCCATGCTGTCCAAGCAGTCCCCACAAATATCTGCGAATGGCTCACAGCTCTCTATTTACCCCTAAGAGATATCTAGACTACTAAAGATATCTCCATCCGGATCCATCGTGGGCACAACTTGATCCATACTCTCTATTCCAGGCCCCACCAGTCCAACACTTTCCATGCCCCCTGTTCCCTCATCCTTCTCCTCCTCCTCCGCCTCTTCCTCCTCCTCATCCTCTTCCTCCTCTTCCTCCTCCTCCTCTTCCTCCTCCTCCTCTTCCTCCTCCTTCTCCTCCTCCTGAGCCTCGTACACTAGCTCAGGGGCTAACCAACCCTCGAAGGACTCCCCGCTCTCCTCCTCGACCTTCTCAGCCTCTCCCGGACTTACCTCACTCGCTTCTTCTTCTATGAAGAGGCGGCGAACGAACTAGATGACTTGTTCCTTTGTTTGCCGCCGAATGTGGTCGTCGGCATCGGTTGGCCCGTAGGTGGCGAGACGAAGGCCATTGACGGGACGGGAAGGGCGGTTTTTGGAAATAGGGACAGAGGGACGAAGGTTGTTCATTGTGATAGACGTTGGGGAACGGGAGGCAATGTAGGGCGTTTTGGGTGTGTGGGGGGAGAGGGGTGATGAGTAAAATGATCGGGGCATTTGTAACTTAGAATAAAGGGGTTTAAATAGGCTCCTGGGGCAGGTTCTATAGATTAGGAATAGGTAAAATAAATCTGCAAGGGATTTCGCAGTAGTGAATTTGCGCCCTTCTTCTCAAAAAAGGCGAATTTGGAGGAGGAGGTAAGCTAAAAGGGAAAAGGGACTTGATTCGGGGTCGATTCAGAGGGTTAAATACAGTATAAAAATATCTAGATAAAATGGAAGTAAATTTGGAAATGACGGTCGGAGAAGTTAGGGGCGGGATCGTTGTATGTTGCTGGATTACACGAGGGGAGGACCATTTCCTGTATTACGTGAAGGGAGGACCATTTCCTGTATTAAATGAGGGGAGGACCATTTTTTATATTACAGCATTGTTCGAGCTGGGCAGTTGTCACGGTTAATGGTTTTGCCACTGCTGTTCGAAGGAATGTAACAACAGGGGAAGTTGGTTACATGCCGAGAAACGCAGTGAGAGGTGCGATTTTGTTTCGGTGAGGGACGGGGCATTGTTCAGCACGTTTAAAATGACTGGCAGAGGGTCCGGTCACTCCTTAAAATCTATTTGAAGCTCCGCAATAAGTGCGAGAAAGGCTCGAACAATTTCTCCTACAAGTCTTTCCACCGCTTTGTTGCTCCATGGCGTATAAGGCAGCGTGATGTAATGTGGGGCAGGCAAAGCTTTGGATACCAGTCTCAAGATTTCATCCTTGAAGTGTATCGGGGCGTCAGATATTAGACACTGAGGTACGTTGAATGCTGCCCGCCAGTCAACGATGGCCAGAGCAGCATTCTGAGCCGAGGTTTCAGGTGTAGGAAAGAACCAATTGTAGTCCGAGTGGTCATCTCGGAGCATGACAATTTACTTTGGTCCTGGATTGCTTTTCCCTATCTCAATATGGTCAAACTGAAGCAAATCGTTCGGTTCTGTGCCATTCAAAGCTGGTCCAAAAGGTCTCGGCACTTTATCTCCCCAACAGTAGAGGTGCAGTGAATGCAGGCCTTGACGAATATACTCACATCTTCATGAAGAGTGCTACAGCTGCAGAACTTACTGAGGGATTTCGCTGCTGCCTCTCTACCTCGATGTCCGGCTGGTACCGTGTGCACAGTAATGCACAGTCCAAGTTTAAGATCTTCCGCGCAGTCTGGGATCCAGATGGCTCTATTAGATGTCTTCCAAAGTCCGTCTACATTCTCCGCGTCTGAGGGCATAGCGCCAGGTTGTCCTGCTGCTGTTTGGCTATCTCTTCTGAAGATGGAAACCAGAATGAATCCGAGTCTGCTGAGGACAATAAAGGTATCCTCACAAGACGGTGAACTGTATGTTGGGCCGCCCAGCAGGTTAACATACCTGTCCAGACATCGTCGAACCTGCTGATATGGAAGCAAGCATACAGATAGGCGCTAAATCGTACAGCACACCGTAGCACCTTACGAGTCGAAGATTGGCTAAGATCTGTCACAAGGGAGAGGGGTCGAAGAGAATATTCAGGTTGCTGTGGTCCGTCGACAGGTCAAATCCTGCCGGAGTTGCGTCTAGCCAGTGCGTTATCTCAAACGTTGCCATGATTGCGTCGCCCTCCTTTTCCAGCGTTGACCATCCCAACTGAGTAGCATTGAATTGTCCGGAGCAAAAGGCTAGAGGTGTGTGACGTTGATCCTTATGAGGCTTGCAGAGATCTTCAATGGAACTTGAGTAACAGTACCAGACCGAGTTGTGTCCGATGCGTCTTTGTAAATAGATAAACGCTGATTCCCATTTCTACGTGCCAACATGGCGATGTTTTGCAGAGCAAGCTTGCATTGACTCAAAGACTCGACTTATTTCCTACCCCATCCCATAGACTCTAGCATTACTGATGAGACTGCGCGTTTCGTGCGTTTCCCTGCCTTTTCATACACTCGTTCCATGAACTCGTGTAGGGGTGCGATCATGGCTGCAACATTGGGAATTCCCATTTTTATCCACTGCATTGCACAAATGAACTGTTGTAGGAGGGCTCCGGTTGTGGGTGGCTCCATGTTGGTGAGTTCGTCAAGATGACGCGGATCATACCGGACTCCTTCAGCTGACACGATTCTACCGCACCAACGTACGGATGTTGCAAACAAGATGCACTTCTTGGGATGTAGCCGTATGGAGAACTGAGCGCACGTGCGAAAAAGAATTCGAATGCCCTCAAGTAAAACTTTAGAAGCGGCACTGTGCAAGAAAATATCGTCTAGCCAGTATAATAGTTTCTTCAAGAGCTCGGCTGGAAACTTTGTTGCCAGGGCGGACTGTGGATGTGTGGTGGCATTGATGGTGCCATGGAGCACTCTTGTTGGTTAGAAAACACCTCCGCGAGATACGAAATAGTGCAGCTCTTGCGAATCTTTGTCTAAAGGAAACTGCCAATATCCATGCGAAAGATCAAATGTTGCAAAGAAAAGGGAGTTCTCAACTTCAGGAGTTCGTGTTCTATGTTTGGAATTGGGAACTGATGACGCAATGCGTACTGTTTGATTGATCTTAAGTCTACAGTGAAGGAAAATTGCGCCAGTCTTTGTTTAGGCACGATCAAAGGAGCTGAAGCCCAGGGTGAAGATGGGCTAGGGTAAGCAATTCCGGTTCGTACATAAAATCGGAGACGAATGTTTCCAAGAATTTGCGTTGTTCTTGCGAATACTTTCTCAAACGGACGCGAATCGGACGGCCATCGGGCGTCAGGGCGATCTTCAACGGTGCGACTTTAGCCGGAGGTCCAGATGATAGTGAGGTGCGGAAAATATCAATGTGTTCGAAAGCGACTTTCTGCAATTCCGCAGACTCTGTTTTTTCATCCCATTATGAATAGCAGTGTTAATCATGTCCTCGACAGCCTTGCAAATGTCGCCGTGTTGATCACAGTCCACCGGCGCAAAAAGGCTCGGGTCTGGAAAAGGATCGTCGTCGCGTCGAGCTGAGTCGTAAACTACTCTAGGATGGAAAGCAAGAGGAGGCTGTGAATTTGGCTGTCGTGATGGAGATGTATCTCCATTCAAACGAGCTACCATTATAGGGCTGACATACCCACCTGTGACAATAGAGGTGGGATTTCCGACATCAAAACAGTCGGCGCCATTCAGAGCAAATCTGTTGTTATCCAGTAGTGTGTTTGTGTCAACTCGAAGGTGTTACAGTACTGGTCAGCTGATCAGAAGCTCCTCACATGCCAAATCGTCGTCGGCTACTAGGAAGGGAATTTTGAAAAGCACTAGATTACCTGAGGGCAGATGCAGGATTGTTCGTGGGACAATCCACGTTCTCGAGAACGAAAACTTTTCTGCTATGTCCTCCGTTTACTTCTTCAAGGCAACTGTTAGCGTGACTTTTGTAACGGCTGAGATTTATCCAGTGCCTTTAATCGCAGCAGCTTCAGCGAGTTTGGGAGAGACAATGCTGTCATCGCTTCCATCGTCGCATTCGCCAGTAGAATTGGTAGACGTTGTTCCATCTGATACGGCTACAGAGCAATTGGGCGTGACTTGGGTAGCTGTTGGCTTTATCCTGCTTACTGTTTCTGCATTTCCGCGTTTACTCCTTGCGTTTTGCGATCTGGTGTTCCTTGAAGGCCCATCTGCAGCCTTTCTGGCTGCTAGCTTTTCTCTCAGTTCCAATTACATCTTCACTTTCTCTTCCGTGATGCACTTCTTGCAATCGTCAATCAAATGACGTTCTTGTCTTTGGGAGCATGATAGATTGGGACAGAAGGGTGGCGGCCTTCCAGCGCCCCTTCGACGAGAAGAACGGTTTGTGATGGTCGGCCCAGTTGGTATGTGATCAGTGGTATGTGAGTTCTTAGGCGGTCGCTTAGGACGTGAGGGTGAGCTTTTGGTTATAGATGGTGGTCCAGTGTCAGCGATTTGGAATTATTCAGCTACTGTCATGGCATGTTTCATAAACGCCTTCAAGTCGTTGCGGTGAAAAGAATAGGCAAGTTCTAGGTCCTTCTAGAGACATTTCTGTAGGCCTTTGGCCTAACAGCGCATACAAGATGCTCCACCGCTAGTTTTGGATGGTCTTTCATGATCCATGACATCCCATTACGCCTCAAAACAGATACATATGACGTAAAAAGGTGCTTCACGTGTGAACGCGACGATTTGTCTGACATGTCCATCGCTATTTCTTTCTTAATAATCTCGTCTATGTGGGCGATAGTCTTCATATCTTTCTCTTCCTCAGCTTCAGACTCCAGATACTGCCAAAGCTTCTCGTCGGTCAGATCCGCAGATGATTTGACCCCAGGGATGTAATCCAACTCAATCGAAGACTTCAGCCATTCTGCGTCAATAAAATTAAATAGATTCACTGGACGGACAGGTTCAGTTGTTGTAGGATCTATTACAGCAAGTTGTAACGCTCTGGTTTTCACTTCGTTCACATACTGCTCATATTGACGTAGGAATATGCGAATTGTCTTTGGATTTATAGACAGAAGCCTTAGGGGGCTAACATAGAATGATACGGAAGATTGGGGCTGTGAAATGTATTTCTGATCTTGTACAGAATCAGTGGGCTGCGTCGAAGGCGACGGCCCAGGCATCGAGGCAGACGCCATGATATTATCGAATGTGATGCTGTTCGCGATACAACCGGTATCGGCTAGTGATCACTGCGAGTGGTTCGGTCGAAGCGCGGTTAAAAGTTGAAGTATTCTTCTGGGCTCGATTGCCCCAAGTTTTACAAAACATACGCAGGCTAGCGTGTTAAGCACACAACGACCTGCAATGGAAAGTCAGGGGGATTGAAACACAATCCAAACAGTTGGCTACCTACTGAAGTCTAAGCTGTCGATTGCAGAAGTCCTGTGGGTCTTCTTCCAGCGTCTTTATTTGATGCTTTTCTTCACATTCAGCTTTGTATGGTGTTATGACACCCAAAATAGCTGCATATGTTCTCCGTGTCTTTCGTTCATCATTCTAGTAGATGTTATCCATATACCAGAGTATAGCTGCGATGGTAACATAATTCCACGAATGTTAATAGCAGTTTTGTTACTGTTATTAGCAGGAAGTTCATCGTGAAATGCTTCCCACAACTTGACTGAACGAGCGTACTGGCTTTGATTACCTTTACCTTCGGTCCAAGCAGTTTTGCTTCAAATCCCATGAGAAGCAAGGACGACTCGGTAAGTCAGAATAAATTGAACCTGGAGCTGGTCCCGTATCTAAAACGTCAAAGGGGGATGAAAAAAAACATAAAAACAGTTTAACAGGCACAACAATAACAATGAGAACAGTAAACTTACTATCCAGACTAGATATTACGTCATGTATGGTGCTCATTATCGTAAGTACATGACTTGACTGGGATAAACAGTTGCTGAGCAAGATTCATACAAACTCAAACGGTCGTATTCAAATATAATCAACAACCATATTCCAACATTCACAGGTTCCCTTTTCGTCGGCGCTATTTACACTCTATCAGATGTGATTACAATCAGAAGCGTACAGAGATAATAGATCCCTCACACTTATTTAGCGGCTACCATTGACCCTTGCAGATATTTGATTCCACAAGATCACCTTCCCACCCGGAACTTAGTCGTACGTACCTTTTAAATGTAAACCACCCAAGCACTTCCCCCTTTGCTCCCTCTTATGATGCAAAGTCACCTTGCAGCACCCATCATGCCCAATGTGGCCTGCTTGATGGCTGGGCTGAGAGCGACCCTTTAGGGAGCGTAGTTCTTCGCCCATTTCTGTTTCAGTACACCTTTTGGGTCGATTGTGGTTGTCTGGAACACTTTAGGATAGATCTATTATATCCTAAACAGTAAAGATACCGAAAACTTTCCCCAATGCAAGAGTAGTGCTGGCTCTGATAAGGGAAGCATCTGCCATGAATCCGTATGGCAGTAGAAAATGTTATGCTCAATCTCTGAGAAGAGTGATGTGCGCAAATTCGCACAAGAAAAAAAAATTTGGATGAGGACCATAATTGTATACAGTATCGGAATTGGGAAGATATTTTTACAGTTTTTGAATTTGCAAGATATTTTTAATTTGGGTGAGTGTGGCAAATTCACCTGTTGATTTTTTTATTTTAGGACACGCTGTCATAGTAGATGTCAGTACAGTTCCATGTTGTGGGTGATACTACGAGTGACTCTGAAAGGTCTATATAATGGCCACATCAATTCCCACCCCTGGCCGAGGGGTGGCTGGCATGGGTATGGCACCTAGATATTTACATTGAGGAAATATCTTTTAATAGTCTCTCTGGTTCACAAGATTCCCGTGAATGCATTTTATGGTTATTAGTATGTTTCTTTGCGACTATTAGGCTAGCCAAAAGTCTATATAAGCCGAGTAAACTGCTTCCTTTAGTGGAGGTGAAGGAAGTTGGCAGACAACCTCAAGCCCAGTCCCAAATAGTTAGGAAGTTGAGAGTCAACTTCAGACCCAAGAAGAATTTATTTTACGATAGTCACTAAGCATAGGTGGTAAACCCTGCCCCTTCCATATTTGCTTGTAGCCCATTCAACTGTCTTCCCTATCCACTCCTTTCTGTTCGTTCAACTATACCACGGTAGCACTTTTGTCGCTTGCAACACTCCTTCTTGGGGTAATTAGTTCTGAGGATCTCTTCCTCTGCTGATTTATCCCTGACAGTTAATTCAAAGAAAAGAACTGCTAGTTGGCTAGTGCTTTGATACGAATGGTTCCTTTCTATTCAGCGACCTTAGAGGAGTGTATGGGGTTATTCTGATGCTGGGGGATCTACTCATTGAAAAAGCTGTTCTGCTTCCTCGTACCGATTTCAGTATCATTCGAAAGAATCTGCACAAGAGATTGACGTTGGCTTAATGCGTTGAGTAAAGCCAACCCCGCTCAGTACCAATTTGACTTCACAAGTGAAGTCCTCGGGAGCGTCACAAGCGCCCTGCAAAATTTCGATTGTTTCCATGATGGTTACGGTCTCGCCAGGTGCCACTGATATCGGTAGTGTAGGATCAAACGTAACCAAAAACTTGTCCTGACAACCTGAAATTATCGAGTCTATTTCTTGGTCAAGTCCACTTATGGCTCCCGCAACGATATTACCCAACGATGTGAGGTCGCGCACCTCTGAGATAGCCCCTTCGTCTGAGCTGAGAGGTAAGATGCTTGACCAGTCGCACCAGTCTTGCTCTCTGCACAACCGAAGATTGGACCCTCTGCACTCTTTGTGGGCCCATCAAGTCCGGAATCAAGTTTCTCGTTAATACCCAGAGCTATAGTTGAGATTGATTTCCTATTCATATTTTTCGCCACACTATCCCTGGTCACTATATCGGAGTCTACAGGGCATAGGGGTTCGTAACCAGGGGCTTCACCAACGTAAATCAATATTTTTCGAGAATTCTCGCGCCACTGGATAGAATTTTGTGTAGCAATTTGGTTTAGCGCATGCAAACTCCCAGACATCTCCAAATTAGTTGAATTCCTGATTTGTAGTGAGTTAATTGCCCGTACAACATTCTCTTTGTTAGATGAGATAGGCTGTAGGTTTTCAAAAACCGGATCCCCATTTTCGGTACTATAGGAGCCAATACCAAAGAAGACATCGCCGGACGACGATTGCCTGGAAGATACAAATTCTTGAAATTTACTCTTCACCAAACCAATAGCTTCGCCCATAGAACCAGAAACGTCACAAAGAAGGTAGAAATCCTCCCGAAGTGCACTTGAAATTTCATCGATACTCACAGAAACATTTGTCACGAACTTGCCGCCAACTCCAATATCAGGGGGAGTTCAACTAAAGGAGTCAACTGAATCGGGCTTTCAGACAGGGAAAATGTATCAAATGACCCTGAAGATGGGCTTGGCGATATTGATGGTGTTGCAGGTGGAGACACGGATGGAGTTGGAGATCCCGTTACGGTGGACTGTAACAATGGCGACGGGGTAGGGGATACGCTTGGAGTCGAAGTCGGTATCGGGGCGGCTGAAAGGGACGGACTGGCGGACGGAGATGGTGTGGGCGTTGGCTGCGACGAGGGCGGTGCTTTACCGCAGAAGAATCCCGCCGCTCCGGATGGCGTCAGACACGGCTGAACGGCACAGTCTGAGCCAGAGGCACCGCAAAGAATCTCTGCATGCTGCCTCGAAGAAACACATAGCTCAGAGCAGAAAGAAAGAAAACGGGAATTGGAATCGTCGGTTTTATTCTGCTGCATCTGCCCAGCGGCGACGGCCAACACGCAGAACAGCGCGAACACTGGGATATCTCGGAACATTTCAGGTGGGAGTAAAGCAGGCCTTCCACCGATTGAAACGGGTACAGATCAAATGCTAACAGTGGTTCCTGAGACGGGTGATCCTTGGTTATGTACTCACAGAATACATCGCAACAACAGGAAATCTCACATACTCTGAGAAAGTGTGAAGCACGAAGGACTGAGCTGACAAAGGCCTTCCGGGTTCGTTGAAACCAGAGAGGTGCTTCGAAATTCTCGTTGACAATTTCCTTAGAAGCAATTGGAAACCACGGACCGCAGTACGATTCAACAACTGGCAGTTGTGGGGCCTATCACCCTATCTATTACAGCACTCCCTACGCTAGCTGCGCCCCAAATGTAGGCACACTTTTCAGTTTGTTGCGTCAGGGCGAGGTTCAGCTCATACCGAACAGTGGTTATGCTATCGCTAAGAGCCGAATTGCAACGCCCCTGCCTGAAACAATGAAGACCTTGGAACCACCCCGTCTGTTCTATTTTGCGATTTCTAGATCACGTGCGATAGGTGGAAGTGCGCGCTGGTCAAGGATGTTGTGGGCTTTCATGCAGAGCTGAGCTGGAGACAGGGGATGGGACCTGGTACCCTACCATGTCCCGCTTGGGAACATGGGTGGGACCCACGCTGGACTGTTTGTAGGCAGAGCGGTCTGTGGACAAATTGTGCCCTTCTGGGCAATCCCCACAGGGCCTTACATGTACTGAATATGAGCAGAAAACGGGCTCTTCCTGTTGTGTTGAGGTAATTTCCGTCAACTGCATTTTGAATGTCGCAATTCAAGTGCGACCTCCCCTGGGCAACGCAAAGCAAGGGAGGGTTGGGAACCTTGCACTTCGGCATTACTTTGCGTAATGGGGCAGCAACTGTACAAGCCCTATCCGATCCAGTTCCTGAGCGACTTCAGGATTTCCACAGTCCATGCATTCATTTACCCATCGAACTCCTATAAAGGGACTCTCGCCATGGGAAACCTTCGCTGCCTATACCCACAGAATACATCGCAACAACTGGAAATCTCACATACTCTGCGAAAGTGTGCAGCACGAAGGACTAAGCTGACAAACGCCTTCCGGGCTCGTTGGAACCAGAGAGGAGCTTCGAAACTCTCGTTGTAATTTTCACTACAGTCTCTTGGAAACCACGGACCGCAGTACGATTAAACAACTAGCAGATGTGGGGCCTATTGTTAGAGGAGTACGTGTATACATTTGTATACTGAACAATTAGACCTTTTACTATAGGCCTCCTTCCACCTTCTGGTAGATTGGAGTGCCATCCACAGCTTTCGACGCATCGTACGGTTTCGCAATTGGCTTGACAATGATACGATATCTACGCTTTGGTACAAATTTACTGGATACCAACCCACATATCCACCACAGTAAATTAACCCCCATTTACACATTTTACTATTTTACAGGTATATTAGGCGTCTGTGCTGGACATCACATGCTGCTTAGGTAAGGATAGTTCTTATAGCTACTTAGTGTCTATCGGTCTTAGATTTACAGTATATATGATGATAGAGATAAGCCGGTGTGAAAAGTGTGGAAAAATTAAAGAAAGGAGGAAAAGAAAAAATCTCGATTTATAAACTACCTTTGTTGCGAAAGTTCTCGACTGATTGTACCAACTACCAACGATACTGATACTGAGTCTCGTAGTATCTTGACGGAAGATATGGCTAAAACCCTAAAGATTCACTATTCAACTGCGCATAACCTAAAAAGTTATAGACCCAGATTCCGTTCTGAATAGTATCATGTATACTACCAAGAAGTTGATGGATAAAACTTGTACTTCTTTGGCACTGCAGATTAGGTTAGTTCTGGAGACCAGAGATTTATGGAGATTTATTGAAGTGGGACCTTCGATTGATACCGATATTGACAAGGATGATTCAACAGAAGTTATTACCAAAAAGAAGAAGGAGTATAGACTGAAGCAGCAATGTTTCGTGGAGATACTTTTGAATGTACATCCCAAGTTTTTACCGTCACTTGCTCAAAAGACTGATCTGAAGGATGTCAGGCTTGCATTGTAATTTGCGCAGAAAATTAGGCCACAGCGCGCCATTATACACTACGTGCTAACTTGTTCAGACTTAGAATGAAAAACAACCAGACTATAAGGTCATGTATCGAGGAAGTCTCTGAGATAGAGAATGAGCTCGCCATGGGCGACTACGAGCTAGATCCTTATGATAATAAATTCTCCGTATTCGAAGGATTGGGGGATGAGTACGATGTGATGAGGACATTTCTCCAGAATTGATCGAGTATGCTGTTCAAGAAGTCGTTCCTACACTTGAGATTGGGGAGGAGGAATTGAAAAAATCGAGGAATCGAGAACTAAAAGGCAGTGACTCCGCATTTTACGCAGGGACAGTAAGCGGTATAAAAACAGATCAAAGAAGCTTTTCAATGGTAAATGCCATACATGCGGCAACGAATACCATCCTTTACTAAGTGATATTTCAACCGGAATTACAGAATTATAAAATGGATCTTGAACCCACCTCAGAGGTAGAAGAGAGAGTAAGAAGTCTGAATGAACAATCTAATCGTAAAAATAGTATTAAGAAAGTAATTGCATCCTTTTCTGTTGTTCTCGAAGAAGCGGATCAAAACTGGTTCTTAGAAAGCTGTGTCACACAACATGTGACCAATCAAAGGAGTATCCTATATGATTACATAAAAATTGGCACAGACGATGAAATTGTGAACATAGCTAATAGAAATGCAAATTTAAAGGTCGAAGGGTATGGTTCTGTTCGTTTGAAACAGAAACTTAATGTAAAACGTAAGTTTATTGAACTTAAAGAAGTAGCCTACATGTCGAACATAAGAACTAACCTAGTATCACAGCCGTTAGCGCAAAAGTCTGGAATCAGAATCTATTATCCACCTAACACTCTATACATGAGAAAATTCAAGAATGAAGAGTTGGTAATGATCAGAAGCGCTCAACAGCACGGTAATTGTGAATTAATCAGTGTAGAGGCACATTGTATACAAGAAGGGCAATAAGCTTTATACAGTCGTGGTAATTTCAATTCTATGAAGGTATGGAATAGAGGCATGGGACACACAAATATAAATGTCATAGAAGATACGGATCGAAGTAATGCTGTTATCGGTATAGAGACCGATAGTGATAAGAGTGGGAACATAGAAGTATGTGAAGAGTCCTGCAAGGGAAAATAAGCAGCTGTATATCACCCGTAAAAGACTGAACAATTCCGTGAAGTGATTTTAATTATACGATCTGATACTACGGGACTTATGAAAGTAAAGGCATTAGGTGGATCCAGTTATATAATTTGTACTCTAAATGATGCAAGTGGAGAATTATGGGTAAATGTTTTACAAAATAAGTCAGATGCATCGAGAACACTTGAATTTTTGATTAACATTTCGGAAAAAATCACTAAAAAGAGAGTTACGTACGCCAGAACTGATGGGCTCGGAGAGTTAAAAAAGGGGGAACTTAACGCACATGGTATTACACATCAAAAGGTACCACGTTACTCTCTGAAATCTAATAAGAGAGTTTAGGGTCTTAAAAGGACACGTTTTGAAGGAACGAGGAGCAAAATTGCTGAAATTCAACTAATTAACAATACAGAGCAATATAACTACTGTTGGGCGAGAGCAGTCGCGTGTATGAATTTTATAGGAAATTGTACTTTAAGTAAGTCGTCACATGAACGATTTGGCAAAAGAAGGCCTTATGAGATCATTTATACGACAAAAACGAATCTATAGTGATTAGGAATATTTCGATTAAAAGTATATGTCAAAAAGCCTAAGCGCTATATGGATGAAAGGTTTGATTCGAGAGCATGAAACAGAATTTGTGTTAGATATAATGAAGTTGGAGCTTATAAAATATCCATAACGCAATAATTAAGAGCTATAGTCTCAAGAGATGACAAATATATAGATCACGTAGCACCTGCCCCGGTTGCACAGACGAAGGTCATCGGTTCTGATGAAAAACCTTAAGCGGTAGAACATTCATCTCATGTCGAGACAGAGATGAATACTGATATAGAAACAGATGCTATTTTTAATGATGATACCGAAAGTGGTACAAACGATATCAATGGTGAACATTATGTAAGGTATTTGGTCGCAGAAAGACCTTAATTATTGACAATTGTACCGACAAGGACTTCAAGTGGTCGATAGACCCGTACAAACCCCACACTAATGCAATACTGGCATTTATTTCAGCAAAAATGATCAGTGATCAATCATACCGATGTCTGTCGACGACTGTTCAGGAATCAATAAACAGTTTTGAATCGAATTGATGTATTTAAGCTGTACGATTGTAGATAAAATAGATGCAGGACCTTTAAGTCTGTAAATTAAGTGGTCTACCGAAGCAGAAGAAGCCCATACAAGATAAATGGATATTTAATATCAAAAACGATACGGACGGAAACATTGTCCGGTACACAGCTCGATTTGTAGCCAAATGTTTTACTCAAGTGCATAGTGTTGACTAATATGTAGTGTTTTTACGATAACAAATTTTTCTGCGGTACGATTCTTTCTAGCATTTGTTGTAAGGAATAATTTAGAACTTGTAAAAATTGATATTAGGACTGCCTTTCTAAATGGAACGCTAGAAGAAGAAACTTATATGGAACCGCCAGAAATACAGCAGTAGCTAAGAAGAGCGTTGAACAGTTCATCTCGTGAAGGAAAATTATGGAGACTGTTGAAAAGTATTTACGGTTTAAAACAAGCGCCGAGAGCATTTAGTACTAAATTTTGTCGCATTATGAAGATTTTAAACTTTGTACAGTCTACAACAGACCCATATTTTTGCAAAGGTTTCAAAGAAATATCATAGAACTATTCGTTGTTGTGTACGTCGACGATCTAATTATCGCCGCATGTAGCCTGGAGACTTGTCAACAATTCAAGGATATGTTATCAAAAAAATTTGACATTAGGGATCTTAAGGCCGCAATATATTTCCTAGAAATGAGTATAGAAGGAGAGCGATCACATGGAAGGCTGAATATTCATCACAATCGATACATTAATAAGATTCTAGAAAGACTTAATAGGAGTAACCCCAAAGGCACCACGACTCCAATAAATCCCAATATTTATACTACAGTACAGTTCGATCAGAATACTAATGAGAATTATCCGTATAGATAGCTCGCAGGGTGGAGGATTTATCTGACAGTTACTTTTTGTCGTGATACTATGATCGCAGTTGAAATTTTATCAAGATCTTACTGTTTTCCTAATGAAACCCAGTGGCAAACAGCCAAAAGAGTACTGCGTTCTCCACAATATACGAAGGAATACGAAATTACTGTACATACTCAAACTGTAAACTGATGTAGATTTAATGGGTTATACCGATTCTAATTGGGCCCGAGATAATAGCAGAAAAATCAACTGGCGCTATGTGATTTTTTTGCAGGAGCTGCAGTGACATGTAAGTGTAATTTGCAAAGCGTGGTTGCTGCATCACGTACGGAAGCGAAATATATTGGCTAAGCTTTTGCTACAAGGGAAGCACTATATACTCGACAGCTGATTAAGGATTTTGGTACGAAACAGGATTCGATACGAGTTTAGGAAGACAACTGGATGGCTATTAAGCTGCCGAAAGAATCAGATACGCTTAATAGCAACAAGTATATCGATTTTGCTTATCATTTTGTTCGTTAGTATGGGAGAACTAGAAACATGACTCCCTCCTACATTCCGACACAATCTATATTTGCAGATTTCATGACCGAGCCACTGGACAGAGTTAGGATGGAGAAGTGTACAATCGAAAAGGGACTACTAAATAGAAAGGATTAATCTGAGGGTGCGTTTTAGACGAACACATATATACATTTGTATAATGAGCAACTAGACCTTTCACTTTTTTACGGGTTTATTTGGTGTCTGGGTTGGACATCACGTGCTGCGTAGTTAAGCATAATTTTTATCGCTAACATAGTGTTCATAGTGTTTACCATTCTTAGATTAACAGTATATATGGTGATAGAGAGCAGGCAGTGTAATCAGTGTGAAAAAAATAGGAAAAAGAAGGAAGAAGAGAATAAAAATTGATTTATAAACTGCCTTTGCTAAGAAAGTTCTCCACTTATTGTACAAACTACCAACGTTACTGATACTGAGTGTCGGAGTATCTTGACGGAAGTTATGGCTAAAACCGTAAAGTGTCACTATTCAATTGGGTATACGTTAACCTATCACCCTATCAATTAAAGCAAACCTTAAACAAGCTCCTCCCAAGATTTGGGAACACTTCTCAGTTTGCTGGGTAAGAGCTAAGTCCAGCTTAAAACGAACTGAGGTTATGCTATCAGTAAGAGCCGAAATTAAACGCCGCTTCCTGAAAATAAACAATTGGAACCATCCTGTTTAGTCTATTTTGCGATTTACAGATCACTTGCGATAGGTGGAAGAACACACTGTTCACCGATGTTGCGGTATTCTGTGCAGAGCTGTTCTGGAGACAGAGGATGGGACCTAGTACCCCAGCATGTCCCGTGATAGGGGTAAATCGTCAGGAGAAGAGATATTCAGAACCAATCACCCCATGAAAGAGGTGTTGCGAGCCACAAAATTGCTACCATGATATAGTTGAACGAACAAAAATGTAGAGTCAGACCGATATTTGAGAGGATTACAAGGAATTATATACTGGTCAGTGTCTATTTCTGACACTCTGTGACCAGCGTAAAAAGATGGATCTTGTGTCTGAAGTTGAATTTCAACTTCCTACTACTCGGGATTTGACTTGAAGTTTCTGCCAACTTGCTTGACCACCACAAGAGGAAACAGTTTACTAAGCTTATATAGAATTTTTCGCTTACCAAAAATATCAAAGAAACATACTAAAAACCATTAAATGCATCAAATGGAATCGTGTGAACGAGAATAACGAACAGTAGATATTATCAGGATAAACATCTAGATTTCTTTTTAATGTATTAGTCCTATAGATCAAAGCCAAACAGTTCCCCCACAATATCTATTCAGTCCAAGCAGATCTCAGAAGTATCTTCGAACGGCTTGGATCTCTACAGTGCCTCCCGAGAAATATCTAGACCACTGACGATGTACCTATCCGGTTACGGAGTCGGTATCAAGTGGTCCATACTTTTTGGCCCCTTCTTCACTATTTCATTACCTCCCATGTCTTTCTGCTCGTCATCCTCCTCTTCTTCCTATTCAACCTTCTCTTCATCATATTCATCCTACTAGCTGACAAAATACATTACAGTTGCATAGCCCAACTGGCAGTATAAAGCACAGTACATTAATCTAAAATATATCAATTCTAGTCATCATACGTAATTAGTTCGAATTACTGTCGGTTGGCATTGTCTGGCTGACAAAAACATCTTCAAATTCTAACAATGGCGGCCTCGAGATGACTTAGCGATGTTGAGGAAAAGGCAGTAGTTGGTCATGTTGAAGGCAAAAAAAAGGTGAGCCGATGAGATAGTTGATGGTGGGGGGGTTACCTCAACGACGTCAACTACGAACTTTATATATGGTGGTGTATTAGAAACTTTTCACGGCCTTGGACGAATTAAAAAATGTGAAGCTATGCCTCGGCTTTGAATTTGCATGCGATTACAACAATACCTAAAAATATGCCTGATAGTATATCGGAACTGAATTTGTAGCACGGAACGTATCAATAGTCTGAAGATTCCTTTTTGAAAAAGGGGGATCAAAATCCTCAAATAAAAATAGAAATGGAGTTGCCAAGTTAATTTGGACTAAGGGTAAAAATACGTTCCACTATTTTGTTGCCAAAAGAAAATTGCTAAGAAGAGTTGTTCTTGAAAATCATGGGAAGATAGAAGACATAATTTTGTAAAGAAGAACACTCTCCTACAGAAAGGTACCGAGGAAACCCGATACATCGGTGTCAATTGTTCATCCTGAAAAGAATTATCAAAGGCCGGCTACTAGTGCAGCGCCATTAGAATCTGCCAGGAGCTATGTCAAAAACTTCAAAGAAGGGTTGGAAATCCGATTCGATAACCTACTTGACAGAATAACCTCGCAGTTGGAAAGCCTTACTCTTACCATTAAGAAGAACCAAACTGGGGCCCCTAAGGCCGCAGAAGTCTGTTCTTACTGTCACAAGCCTAGGCACTTTGCAAACAGGTGTCCTGATAATCCACATAGAAACACTCGTTGTGGAAAGTGCGGACTTCACGGGCATCATGAAAGTAACTGCTGGTCTAAAGATAACAGCAGAGCAAATCAATAGGTCTTGAGGAGCGAGTCAGGACCAAAGAGTAAAATATTAATAAAAGTATCAGAGGTTAACAGATGCGGGTAACTTATCCATCGCTGAAGAGATTAGTCAAATCAATGCGACAAAAAAGGATGGGGAAGGGGACATTTTATCGAAAAACCCTTGGCTAGATGGTGAAATGCTGGAGCATATCCCAGCACCTGTACCTCCTGGAACTAAGAGGTCTGATCAAGTTGTTTCAAGAGTGTAAAACACTTCGGCCAAGAAGACGAAAAAGAGTAAGAAATTTAAGAGTATTTCGAAGGACCTACTATAATATGTGAAGAAGTACAATCTGGTAGCTGAGCTTGCATCAGCCCCAACTGGGAAAACGTTTGGTCAACTTTTGAGGGGCGACGCAGAGGATGCCAGAAAAGAACTCAAAAAATTACCAGGTGTAATAAGTCCGCTAAGGGTAAGAAACTTTTCCTTCAATCGGCCTTGACAGCTCCAAGACGTCTTACGCTGGTACCAATCAAAGTATTGGGAATGAAAACCCAAGCTCCTTTCGATTAGGGCGCTGTTACAACCTCATTTCAAAAATTTGGGTGACAGATCCAGGTCTTGAAATTATTCCAACTACTCGAAGAATAACTGTGGCGGATGGAACCGTTTCAAAATGCATGGGCACTGTTGACAAGGTTTCCGTGTTCTTTGGGGACTCTAAAGTTGATGTATATTTTCTTGCCATGCCGGATCTCCCTTTCCATGCAATTATTGGCTGCCTTACCATGAAAAGACTAGGGATATGCATTGACTTGGGCAACCAAATTATTTCAGTTAATTTTGACGGTAGAACCGTGAATATGCCCCTGGATTTCGACCAAAGATCACATCCGGAAGATATGAGAGAAACAGACAGTGAAGATTTCATTTCTAGCTATGGCAACGAAAATTTAGAACTAACTAACACTTTCGGAAGTGGAAAAGAGTACGCTCGGGGGATATTGAACATTGCATGGAATGATTATGATTCTGGGTTTGAAACAGATGAAGACTGGACTTCTAGGGTAGGTTTGACCCCTGAATGTGTTTCTTTTTGCGATAATATCGAATCAAAGGATGGAATTAGAGGAATGACAGAAGATCACAATTGCAAAGAAAACAAGAATGTGTCGAATTCCATTTCAGAAGATGTGAGCACGCCGGAAGAGGTCCTTCAAAATTTGGAGGGAGAGGCTCGAGAAGAAGACCAGCGTCAAATGGCAGAAATTCAAGAAAAAGTAGAGCACCTTCCAGACCCTGCCTCAATGAAAATATCCGACATTTTAACATCTTCAGAAGTAATTGCATGGAGCGCTTCCGATCTAAGACAAGCAAGCGTACCAGTCACTCACTCATTTGAACTTACCGATACTCAACCAATTTACCACAGGCCTAGACTTCAACCGCCAAAATATGACCAATTTATCTCAGAGAATGTTACATGTATGCTGAAAAATGACATTATTCGGCCAATTTCATCCCCATGGTCATTTCCAGTTGTAATAGCACCCAAAAGAAGATGGATAACATTGCATTTGCGTCGATTACCGACAACTGAACCAGAAAATGATACCCGATCGATTTCCGATTCCAAATATGGAGTAAATCCTCGAGTACTTGAAGAACGGGACATACTTCACCTCAATTGATATTTACACTGATTATTGGCAGATTTCATTGGATGAAAAAATGTAAGGAAAAACAACTTCTACCAGCAAAGCCGGTACATTCAGGTTCGAAGTGATGCCTTTTGGTCTCATGAACGCCCCAGCTACATTCCAAAGAATGATGAATGAGGTTTTGAAAGGACTTTCATTTGCAAGAGTTTATATCGATGATGTGGTAATATTCTCAAAAAAAATTGGATCGGCACATATCGCATGTCAAGACAGTAGTGGAGAGGATATCTGCATACAGCCTGAAAATTTAGTTGAGCAAATGCTTCTTTGTGAAAACGTCTATCCAATTACTTGGCCATATCTTTGATCAAGAGGGAAATAGAGTGGATCCAAATAAAAGGAAAAAATAAAGTTGGCACCAAGATTCGCCTCAAAGACGGATATTCGAAGCTTCTTATGACTGCCCTCAAATTACAGAAGATTTATCAAATATTTCGCCAAGGATGCAGCACCGTTACATGCCAGCACTACGACCCCCCAGTGTTCATATATCTCGATTTCGAGAGACCATTTGTTGTGGAGACAGATACATCAGAACGGTCGTTGGGTGTCGTCTTGACCCAAAAAAGATGAAAGCGGCAGACTACACCCGGGTCAATTCGCAAGTCGCACTCTGAATAATGCGTAAAGGATATACTCAGTCTGCGAAAAAGAAGCGCTCGATGTTTTCTTCGCACTGAAAAAGTTTTGCGTGTACCTTTTATAACTCGAGAAACTTGTCTTGATAACTGATCACAAGGCACTTAAGACAGCATTCCAAAAGAAAGATGTACATCACCGCTTGGCCCGATGGCTCGAAATTTTCGCAAAATATCGGTTTGAAATTGTGTATAGGCCCGGGCGCAATAATCAGTCTGCCGATTACCTATCCCGTTTGAGGGATCCACTGATTTCAAACGAAAAAGCTTCCGAGGACATCGTTGGAGTTGCCGAGGTATAATTGCCGATCGATAACGAGTACGAAGCTTATATTCACGGACTTATTAAATTCTCTGATGGACTAGAAATGAGAAAGGTTGATCTGGAACTCAGAAGTTGGGTACGCAGAAACCAAAACGGGTTTACATTGTGGAATGGGAAACTCTTCCGACACACAAAAGCCGTTCCTCGACTAGTGGCCCCTATGAAAAAATGAATGAAGATCTTGAAGACCTTTCATGACGAGTTAGGGCATTGGAATCTCGAAAGTACCAAAAAGTCCATTACGGAGAGATTCTGGTGGCTCAGTATCCATAAAGACGTCTATAATTTCGTGACATTCTGCGACAGCTGTCAAAAATTCACTCCGATACCAAAGTATAAGACAACTTTAAGCTTTCCAGTTTCCGCTCTTTTTGAAACAATCTCAATTGGCTTTGCCGGCCCATTCAAGGAAACCTCTTCCGGAAAAAAATATCTCCTTGTAGAGGTAGAACATCTTACTGTATGCCCAATAGCAGTTGCAGTTGAGGAGGCCAATGCTGAAGTGGTCCTGAGCTTCATCGTAAAAGAAATAATTGAACCGCTGGGTCTTCAAAAAAGGATTGTCTCGGATAACGCCCTTTGTTTTACTGTAACTTCACTGCTTCGTTTCCTTGAAGAGAAAGTTATTCAGCTAAAAAAGGTTCTCGCATACGCTCCTATGTCAAACAAGAAAGAGGAGGGGATACGTGGAACCATCAAACGAGCAATATCGAAAACTATATCGGAGAATGTAATAAAATGGGAATATGCCTTACCAAAAGTGTTATACGGCTATCGTCGAAGAAGAGGAAGAAGTGGACGCTCACCATTCGAGCTAATGTACGGGAGGGCTCCTAGAAGGTTACAGAGAGACATGTAAATATATATTATAGATTAAGAAAGCAGAGAAGTCGAACTTATGGCCACCAAAGGCTGGAGATTACACCGAACGCTAACACAGAAAAGAAATAAGGATGGAGAGACTCTAGTTAAAACCTTTTCAGTTGGCTCCAAAGTACTTGTAGTAGATGGAAAAGCAGTGCAGCAGGCTGCGAAGTGGCCGGCCTTCCGAACAAAGTACTCGAGTCCTTGCATCATCACGGAGGAAAGACACCCGCGTTATAAGCTCTGTTCAAGCTCAGGGAAGAGATCAAGGAGAGCCACCCATGCACGTAGTCTGGTCCCTTACTATCAGAGGCCTGAAGAATTCCTTCTTACACAGGACTATTCGCAACCCCGGCGCATACTCATCTTTAACTATAAAATGATTCCTATGGGAGGAAAACGGGCCTGGGAATGGATCATCTCGATTACGCGGGACTACTACGAACTCCACGTAATCATTCATTTGTACATTAATATATGCCTATGTTTTCGTACGTTGAACGGACCATTGCTACTTCAAGATGATTTCCGACTATTAATCAGAGTTCTAATCTCATTTCAAAACGGAAGGTTCACGGAAGCAGGTCCAGAGTTTGCGGAAGTAATACATCATTACTCTATTGGAAGGTATGAAATGGTAGCTATCGGAGACTTGTCGCAAACTAACCTGAACATTGTCCGTCTGATTTACGAATTTCGCAAGAACAACCAAGATGTGCAGCTGAGAAGTTACGTTTTAACCCCTGATACGGAATATCGACTGGTCCCATATTCCTTATGGGAACCTTATTTTTCCCCGCCACGAATTGGGAACGTTGAGGGTGGCGAAGATCCTCGCGAAGCAGTGATGATGACCTGAGGAGGACCTTCGGGAGACAAAAACCCGCCCAGAAGAGGTCCTGGTCGTCCCCCAAGAGGACCCCGTACAGGTCCCAGTACATCAGGAACTGGTCGGGGACGTTCATCTGGACAGCCCATCACAACTTCGCCTCTAGCCCTCCTTCACAACCATGCACAGCATACAATTGGTAGAGGAAGATTATCTTTTTGTTGCGCAATATCTCCGAGGACGCGAACGATGCGCAGGTCATTTCTTATTTCATGATAGGTATCTGTTTATGTTTTCGGGCCCTACATGGACCACACATATCTTACTAAGATTCATTCTTGATGATGCGTGTCTTCTTTTCTTATCGGCATCCATTCGTCCGGCATCTTCCAGAAGTGTTTGGATATCATATATATTTTCTCACTCTTGGAAGATTCGGAAGAGTCACGGAAGAAGAATGTATTCAACCCCACCTCGATGTTATGAAACCAATATATGAGGCTATGCTACAACGTGAGGTGCCAGTAATGCAAACTTACTTTTTGGAGTATCATATTGATAATCAGTGGCATCCGTACCCGTTTGAAAGAACTTACATTTTATCATTAAGACAGCGAAAACTAACAGAAACAGAAGAAGAACAATGAAGACGTGCCTGGACGATCGTCTTGAGCGGGAGGCCGTGATGTGCGCAAATTTGCACACAAAAAAATCTAGAAGAGGGCCAAAATTGTATACGGTATCGGAATTTGGAAGAAAAGTTTTACAGTTTCTGAATTTGCAAGATATTTTTAATTTGGATGATTGTGGAAAAATCATCCATTGATTTTTTTATTCACAACACGCTGTCGTAATAGATGTCAGTACTGTTCCAGGTTGTGGGTGATACTACGAGTGACTCTGAAAGGTATATATAATGGCCACATTAATTCCCATCACTGGCCGATGGTTGGCTTGCATGGGTATGGCACCTACATATTTAAATTGAGGGAATATCTTCTAATAGTCTCTCTGGTTCACACGTTTCCCGTGAATGCATTTTATGGCTATTAGTATGTTTGTTTGAGACTTTTGGGGTAGCCAAAAGTCTATGTAAGCCGATTAAACTGCTTTCTTTTGTGGAGGTCAAGCGAATTGGCAGACAACTTCAAGTCAAGTCCCAAGTATTAGGAAATTGAGATTCAACTTCAGACCCGAGGAACATTTTTCCTAAGCTGGTCGCAGAGCATCAGTGGTAGACCCTTCTACTTCCATACTTGCTTGTAGCCCTCTCAACTCTCTTCCATAAACATTCCTTTTTGTTCGTTCAACTATACCACAGTATCACTTTTGTCGCTCGAAACACCTCCTTCTTGCGGTAGTTGCTTCGAAATATCTCTTGTCCCGACGATTTACCATTTTCAGTCTGTTTACGTCTCGGCGAGCCACTTTTCTCTGGATCCCGTTCCTGCACCATATGTTCCTGCTCAACTGCCATGCTGGATGTTCATGGCCATCACGGCATGGTGTCCAGGACTGGCGCCGGTAGCGTTCGCCGCCACGACGCACTTCGTGACGAGCTAGCTCGGTCCATCCGCCATACTGCTCTACTCCACGATGTTCGCGTTTCCCAGGAGCAGCGCTTTCGAGATCCTCCACATCCTTCTTCTGGATTCCTTCCGGCCTCCTAACAGACCAAAGAGGAACGACAGGCTCGAATTGATCGCATTTATCCTTCTGGTTCTTCCGCGACCCAGCTCCACCTACATGTTTTTATTAATGACTCCGAGTTCGCTACCAGCTCGCAGTCCTTTGATGTCTCTGTCATTATTCCGCACTCATCTGGGTTTAGTTCTTGTCCTCCACATGGCAATATCTCCAAGAACAGAATCGGAGAAACGCAACCATTACCATACTTCATGCAAATACTAAGGACTGGACCTTCAGCCCATGGTTGCTGATGTCTATGGTTGCATTGGACCTGGGTTTGATCAATCTGTGCAACAAATCGCCTACCATCTCGCCAGCAAGTTTGGTACCTCTGTTGCCACCGAGAAATATTCGCTCCTCGTTAGATTCGTATGCCTGATTGTCCAATACGTTGCTACATCCGTTTATCGGCGGCGTCTTGACCAGACAACCGACTTGGCTCCTGCTGTGTAGTCCCAGGCCCTGCGCTGTATGGCGCTAGCAGTCTCCTGAATATTTATAATTAAAGGTGATGCTTTCGTACATGATGTGTTAGCTGAGTCAACTATACCTAAGCCTTTCGCTATAATACTATGGCCTGCCGTTATACTAGTTTCCCGATATCGTTTTCTGCAAATAATGGCCATTAAAGTCCAAATGTAACCGCGATCAAAGGCCGGTCGCTTGCTAGATCGATTCTCTGCATCAAGATCTACTTTCTACCGAGATTGAGCGTAAGATTTACTATTTCCATTCCGATTCATCACACAAAGGGTACGAAATTATCCTTCATGGTAATCAGACGAGCTTGAAATGCGTACGGAGGTCAAGTATTTGACATAGAAACACCCGGATGGAGACTGGACAGAGTAATTTCTATGTTCAGGCAGCAGTCGATTGGCATGTAACCACTATATTCCTTAGTTAGGCTGGTGAGAGGAGTACCTTCCGCACAGACGTGCAAGCCTTTAAAAACTATCAAAATATGTTTGGGGAGGTATTTATAAGCACGTTGTCCGTCCTAAATACGCTAACAACAGAGATGAGAGGGTAGATCGACCCAAGTAAATTGTATTTTCGGTTGCAAGGGCAAACCATTCATACAACAATCCTCTCTCATCAGTGCCTCCTAATTCCAGCATGGGGAAAATGTTCCGTTGTCTCGGCTGTTGGAAGATATATTTAATCTATCTTGAAGTTTTCCAAACAACCACAATCGACTCAAAACGATGCCCTGACACAGTAATGGGGGAGGAAGTACGCTCTTTAAAAGGCCGCCCCCAGTTTATAAGTGAAGTCTGCTGCTGCGTGCTTTGTATCATAAACCGCGTGGGAAGGTGATCTTGTTGTATCAAAAATGTGCAGGAGTCAGTTGTAGCCACTGAATACGTGTAAGCGGTCTATTACCACTGAATTCCTATATTATTAATAACATCATCGTATAAAATGTATTTCCAATATCAATTCTATGCCAAAACAGCTTGAGTGACAACATACATGTTTCGACCTTTTCTTTAGTTTTCTATTCCTGAGGCTAAGATCTATCTTCAGTTGTATTGATATAGCTGGAAAACTTGTAGAAAACACAATATTTATATGGATTGGTAATTTTAAAACTTTACTTTTAGGTACTTACATGACAATGATGAAAAAGGTATACTGCTACAGAACCGCTTCAAATGATTGCCGGCTTGATTTCGATGAGGTCTTCCATCGAAGGAGTCATACTGAGCTTTCTTGTGGTATCCTTTCTGAAAGATATCCTTGATCAACTTATAGCTATCAATTGTTTAATTTTCACCTCATTGGTATTATGTGACGAAGCGGAAGGAAATATTGAACAGGCATTTTTGTTTAATCATTTGAATGGTCGCCATTTAGAGTATTTAGATGAAGTGAGTTAAGAATGCCCATTGATAATGTTTGCTCCATAGTAAGTAAAGGAGCTGGGGCAAATCAGTAGAGGACGTGGTTGAAAGCATTGCTCTTGCGAAATAAAGTTATATTCTGTCCTTTTGAAATATTATCAAATGGCGTACTTATGTTTCTGTGATAATGTATTTTTTCCCTTTTTGTCTAAGAACATCTAAATTGATTCTTACCGCCTCTGCAATAATATTTTGTGTAAGCATAATTCCAAATTTATCGGTGTACCTCGGAAACTAATTTTACATTGAGCCCAGTGGGCTCCTGGGAAAGAAGTATTTTCTCTGTAGATTCCTTAAGTATTTTAGCTTTTTAATATGTGTTTCATTGAATTAGGGATATATTGTTTTGCAAACTAGTGTGATTTTAGATGATATATTTATTTTCCTCAATGCAGTAATAACGATGGGAGATATTTTCGATATTATTGTTTATTCTAAAATCTCTCCTATCTTCAGAACGAGTTATTTTTCGTGCTTCGGCGAAGCAGCATCCAGCAAGCCTAAAAAAGATATCGTACCGGTGCTTCCAGTAATTTATCAGTGCCACTAAAAATTAAAGTCGAATACTTTAGCGCTCAACACGTATTCAAACGTCTTGAATGATTCATTAATAGCACGTGTAGTATGCAGAAGATGTAGATCTTTCTGGGCACATCTGCGTCTGACTGCAGAATATCCGGCTTATAAACTGGCTTATAAATCTCTTATACACATTTTTCAGATTGACCAATCCGTTTCTCAGACTTCCTTGTAAGTGAAAATTGTTCCTCTACACAATCAAGAATTTGTTATAGGAATTGGTACCCCTTTCATAGCCTTGAAGTAATTTGAAGCTTGTATCAAACAATGGACTCTGTCCTGTTTGTAAATAGAACAAATCATGCATGTATTCAGATACCACTGCATGTCTTGATCAACCTTTGCTGAAGTTTTGTTATATTTTGTATCGATTATACTCGATATATCCACTCCACACAACTTAAAATGAAACGAACACATGAATGCCGAAACGCAGCGTGTAGTATGTAGTAACACTTGATTTGGGATAATCGAATTGTGACACGCAGACAGATCAAGAGAATTGTCAGCTCAGATCGCATGACCATGGCTAAAGACTACATCTTTAGTTTATATAATTTAGTCGCAAGCGCAGTCAAACGTCTGTTGAAAGGTAGCGAGGGATTTTGCCACACATTGTATAGCCGTTCAGGATAGATATTTTGCGTTCTACCATTTTGCCAGCAGCTATCACTATTAAAGTTACTTTTTGCACTATTGCCGACATTCCTCTGACACTGCTAACCCTTCACAATTTCATGTCAATCTCGGACATAGCCAACTTATTTATTAATCGGCCTAGACGTGACTTCTTACCCCAAGTTCTCATGGGACATCAATAATGAACAATGGACGGACGCAAAGGGTTCGCGAGAGGGCTACGTTAACGAAGTCAACCTATGGAAAGGATTCCAGGGCTCTCTGCTGGAGAGTAAAAGAAACAAGAATCCCAAGAATTTGCAAGGAATGGTCCTGAAATATCAACTGTGCTTTTGAACCATTAATTATATAAAAAGGTTACCAGTGAGAAGCTCAAGCAAGATGATGCTTCACTCATTGTCACACGCGCAATTCACAGATGTGGTACTATTTCTATAATCAAGGACAAATTTAACAAGTATTATTCTGTTTGGAAAGTAGCCAGAGCAGAAAAAGAAACGTTCAAGAACTTTGAAACCCGCTTTGATGCTCTTGTGTGCAACTACAACTCAGCTGCACCAAATGCAAAACTTCACAATTCGCTAATTGCCTTCGTGGTCATTACTAAGTCAGATTTACAGAGCAGCTAATGCGTATTTTTTATATCATCAGTTGCCCCCAAAATCGATGACGGTCAGTTAGTAACACCTGGCGTGCTTCTTATTAAGGTCAAATACGGTAAAGAAGTATCCATCATACGAAGTTTTGAAAGGCCGAAGTATGAAACAAACATCCGTAAGCAATTTGGACAAGGCAGCACTCCATTCTCTGCGAACTCTGCTAACAGTCGCTCTTTTAAAAATAAAAAATGCAGGTATACACATGAGCAAGCGCAGCAGCTCAAGAAGCGAACCAACTGCAAGGAATGCAATTAGGAAAACCATTGGGCTGGCGACCCGGAATGCAAAGCACCAAAGAATGCCACTGGAAAACGGAACACTAGCCAGTTCAACTCTCAAGGTAAGCCCCAAACAGTAGCTTGGACAACGTTAGAAAAGATGGCCGAAGTCTAAAATTTGGAATGATCAAGTGCAGCGACATTAATGTAGATGACCTGATCATGTTCGACGACGGAGCACTTTACAGCGGACTTGGCAGCACAGAATTGAATCAGATTCGGGACACAATTATACACCGATGGGATGGAACGCCTGACCTCATTCGATCTGAGGTTAAAGATCGGCCATTTTAGCAATATGGCGAGAGAAACCGTTGCAGTCGAAGCAATCGAATCATTAGTTCCATTGTATTGACGATTTATTCTGACCAAGAAGTACCACTATGCGTGCCAGACGTGTTTATTGATGGTTCTCCCCATTGGTCGTGGGTAGAAATGTTACCAACCCAGGGAATATCATGCACGAGGACGGAGACTAACTGCAATTTAAAGTGGATAGAAGATATATTACCAGGCAGCTAATCTAGTACAATTTCCACAGCCACTTTAGAAAGGACGAATTTTACAACCCTGATTTCCCATATACCCATGATAAGGTATGCACTGCATTATGGACACTCATCGCTAAGCTAAACCGGAAGGATAAGAACAAAATAATCGATAGAGTACATAAAAATGTATGGGGTCACTCCAACTATCATGAAATCAGTCTTTTGCTCAAGAGGAACAAGATGTGGGATGATTATTGTGTGTAATATTTACCTCAAATTCTAGAGATATGTCCTAGTTGACATGTTGTTGATGCTTCTTCAACAAATTGCCCCGTCTCTCTCAGCAATATGTCAAGATAATTAAATGACGTTGTTGCTGCCGACCGTTTTAGCCTTGACGGTATTTTTTCATAGTATGGATGTATCTACGCGCAATTCTGTTGGTCTAGTCGTACCGGACAAGTGTATGGAGACAGCAGTAGAGATACTTGAACAAGTATGCGTTACGCCCTTTTGGAATATGGGTGTACTCCAGGATGACAAGGCTTTTGATGGTTCCACATTCTCTGCTTATCTGGAAGCTATTAGGTCGTAACAAAAAACGATGTCACCGCGTTTCCAAAGGAACAACCCAATTAGGTATAAGCACCGCATACCCAGGGACATGTATATGCGACTAAAAGAAGCGAAAACGGATTTATCCGTGAAGTTAACAGTCCTACAAGAATTTCGCATTGCAAACGAGCTACATATGAAAATTATGTTGCCTTTAGCTCGAGCTAGCCAATTGTTACACTCAACCAGTAACCCATTGCAGTCCAGTCAATCTGCCTTCTGACATCAAATAGGCACACAACGAGATAATTGCAAATCGAAAGCTTGACCTTATTTTGCGAGGTAATGCTGCCAGAGATCCCCATATTAAAATTAGTGATATGATTATCATTTTTCTGAAGCGCAGCAACCAATAACGTGGGAACTGGTCGCAAGCTTAACCAGTACTTAAGTTCAATGTTAAATCACGAACTGTTCCAGTTCCTGGACCAAACCGAAAATTTATACAGGCAACTACAAAATATGTTATATACGCTACTGATCCTGGACTGCAGCTTGCATTTGCTGTCGCGAAGGCTATTAATACATGCGGTCGTTCTACTTATGGTGCTGTTAATGAGATTTCAGAGGATGGCAATGATCCATCTCACCTGACTCACCCAATCGATGACGAGATAGATGATTGTGAGCTAGAATATTTTCGCTCTATGGATTAAGCGCTAACGCATTTCCCTCCAGCAGACGCCAATAGCGCTGACTATGGAGTTCATGCAGGTGCAGGAGCTACAAACTGGCACTACATTATCAAGTTCTGCACAGAGAGACCTGATGGCATACTTTGAGCTCTTCAAAAGCAAGTAATTTCTATTTCACCAAGCCGAGAGGCTTCCAACTTCAATTATAAAGAACTCCTATGCTAAGGAAGAACAAATTTTTTTAATTCGCTCACTCGGGTTCATGTTTCATAAGTATTCTCGGATGTAAATGTAATATCGTGTCATTTATTATATAAAATTAAAGAGCTGGACAACAAATGTTGGAAGTGAAAAGCTCTTATTGATCTATACGGCAACAAAGATCAAGATCGAAATGACCTCCGGAAAGACTCCTCCGCATACGCATCTTTTGGAATCAGGATCCTACTATCCTTATGTACGTTATTCCGTTTCAAATTCAGCAAAATTGATATCAATACTGCTTTTCTGCAGTCAGGAAAAGAAAACAGAAATGTTTATGTAATTACGCCTCCGGAATGCCGTGAGAGACATAGACAATTTATCAAAGCACATAATAGATTACAGCAACAGGGATAGCTAAATATGTATTCATTACAGCAATCAAAGGTAACTTATGCAGCTTACTTGCTCCAGTATTTCAGACTGATTTGATCCTTTGTGTTGGCCTATGCTCGAGACAGAACTGGTGATGGCAGGGTTAAAAATACTTGAACTGTCAAATCTCCGGATGCCGCTGTACAGCGGCTATAGACGTGTGGCGCTTCTTCCGGGGATGTTACCTCAATGGGGTGTAGTGAGAAAGCTTCCGTTTGGTTTCAACCTTACTTGTCTTGAGTGGACGTACGCTGGCAGCAATTGCCGGCCTGGGAAGGCACACAAATTGGAGAGGATCGTTCAGCAAAAGTCAAGTGAATTGCCAGGAATGAGGATAATGAACCGGGAGTAGTGGAATGGTGGAATTTGGTGAGATCGGAGTGTCTCCGTAGACGCTGAAATCCTTGTCCGGTTCCATTAGTTCCATCATGCGAACTCTTGGGTAAACTCTTTGGATTTGGTGTGTTCCCGTCGCAAGAGTGGTAAGAAAAATAGCGATATCATACGCCCGTGACTACTTGCGCGTTGATCTGTGACTAGGACCAAATCAATTTTTTACCAATTGCTGAGTTTGCATAACACTTGAACCATCAAACTATCCATAATAAAACAAAACAGTCATAATATAATTCAAGAACAAGTGATGGCTTTTGATTTGGCCATGAGGGATGAATAATGGGCGAGAGACGGGAGAACAAGCGACCACTTGAGAGACCCAAAGTTATGGCAAAGGTTTCCAGATTGTCGGTTATATAGACCTGTTTGACGGGTTCTGATCGCACATCAAGTCTTTGAACAACGGTAAGCTGCCAACGTGGCCTTGTCTCGAGTGACTTACAGTGCACTGGATGCAAATGCGCCCGAGGCGCAGACGTGACTGTGTGATTTACTTCCAGTTCTAAATCACAGCCACATCGAACCCCCCATATCATATTCACCCATAATTCTCCCATTATTCCACCTAATTTAAATAATTTAAACTATAGAGAAAACCTAATGTACCAGAGGTACGTGAAAACGCAAGTGAGGTCACAGAAAGTGACCTAAGAAGAGGTACGAATCATCACATTGCATCACCCTAGCATCTAGATAGCACTGGCGGAGTGTGCGTTCAGCGGACCAATCTCCCCATATTAAGATAAGATATTACTGAACCGTAATCAATGCTTATTCTGATGCAGCACCCATGAGCAGCGAGTGCGAGGACCAATAGGCTTGAGTCAGAGGTGTAACTTGAGCACGAGCTAGACAAAACTGGAGCCGAGGAGTAATAGTTATTGCGCTAGTAGAAAATAGAGTCCAAGGTATCGCCCAACAACACTTTACTCCAGATAGGTTCGAACATTGTAGAGTATCATATCGAACGACCAGGTCTATCACGCTAGTATTGAAGCGAGTATTTCAGCGATAAGCAAGAGTATGAGCCACCCGGTTACGATTTTTGCGTCGTACGATGGCGATTTTGACTGAATCTGGAGTGACTGTAATTTTGGTCACCAACAGAGACACCCCAGCGTCGCTACGTTCAAAGAAAATGTAGCTGACCAGTACAGCGGAGGCATTACGTAGAAATTCGAGATCAGTATCTGGAAAGGCGAGTGCGAGAGTGATGATACGACGATCGACTGTGCTTAGCTTGTCATGTTGCTCTGTAAGAGGGTCTGAGAGCAACGCAAGGTGCCTGCTCCCTTGTTGAAAGGCATCCACAGCCAATTGTATGAGTGGTTTGAGTGCAAGAGGAGCCCAATGCGCGTATGAGCCGTGGTTACAGGAGAGAGCGTTCTGAGCCCTCACTGATCTTTTTTTGTCCTCGGAGAGCCAACCCAGATACCGAGAAATAGAACGTTCATTTCAAGAGAGCGGGTCAATTCCATCTTGGGAGCAAAATACTAGCCATTTATTCCACAAATTTGCATTTTACCTCCACGTGATCGGTGCTCTCGCTTTTGGCATGGGACGGGTAGCCACTGCCAATTTCCACGGAGGATTGGGCATTGTTTTCGGTGCCCAAATTTGCGGGGAGTAAAAATCTTCTGCGGCGAAAACGTGCGGACGAGCCAGAAGGAGCAATTTAGTGTACCATTGCTGAGCGGGCCAGCAAGGCGTGACCAGCATTCCTTTCGCTTGTTCGAGGCAGATTTTGTTCACGAAGAGTGGAATCAACTTGAGAGGTGGATTCAAAAAATTGAGCTCCGAACGCCAGTCCTGTTGTAGCGCATTGATCCCCAGGGTAACAGGACATGCTCAATTGCTGTTAAACCTAGCACAGACTTTGTTTTTGTTGTTGGAGAATCGGTCGATAGTCGGACAGTATGATTCTAGGAGCTGTTGGAGTGTCTATTGATTGATCCTCCAATCTTCGAGAGTGTGCAGTTGTTAAAACCAATTGGCGAATCGATTGGCGGCTGACGGGAGGTAGCGTGCCTCTATAGAGATTCCCAGCTTCTGTAACAAGCGGTATAACACGCGTATTTCTCGCATGAGTGGTCAAGACTTGGTTTTCATAGCGTTGAGAATTGCCACGACTGCTTGGTTGTCCTCCCATATTCTGAGGTGATTCCCTGTTCTGAGCATGTTGGCGAACGACCGGACATTGTCCACCACGGTATAGAGCTCCAAAAATGTTATTGGCTTGACGCGAAGAAGATAATCCTGTAAGCCATCAGCTTCCCACTTTCACTGGGTCCCCGGTTGCAAATTGGAGCCCAAGGCCCCGCCTTGGCCGATGGTCGTTGATGCGTCCGAGTGGAGCACGAGCGTAGTGGATG
Organism: Kappaphycus alvarezii; assembly: GCA_002205965.3. Classification (NCBI taxonomy): domain Eukaryota; phylum Rhodophyta; class Florideophyceae; order Gigartinales; family Solieriaceae; genus Kappaphycus; species Kappaphycus alvarezii. Next base: position 97,045 of record NADL03000808.1, read on the forward strand.
TGGTCGACACTGGCGTCTCTGGCGGGCTATAAGCTAGATCGCGCCAATATTTGAGGTCCGTAATTGCTGAGGGAAGCAGATTTATTCGCTTCCCTGAGTTGGATGTGTTTAGCTTGAGCAAATTGTAGATGGATCAGGTGTAAAACCGTGCGGGTAGCATCGCCAGGGAGTATGATATCGCCACTCCTACGAAGCGGAATAAAAGTTGGACGTCGACCAGACGGCAGTTCCGATGTGCCTGGCGGGGCAACTCTTGCGGGATACCATTGAGGTTTTCCATTCGCGGCATTACAAACATCATACGAGGGGTATCGATAGTTAAACCGATATGTTCGATACACTGCGTTCCGGCCTAATTTCCCCTGTCTTCCTTGCGAAGTATTACGCGAGTCTTGTGAACAAGAAAGCGCCGGTGGAGCGCGACTATAAATTCGTCCACATACGGGTGCATACGCAGACGGAGGGGATTTTGGACGAAGCGGACAAAAAGTCTCATTAACTTAATGAAATGGGCAGGCGAAAGCTTCCATCCAGTGGAAGTATCGGGTTTTCACCTTAAAAATAAACCTATTAGGAATATAGGGCTGTAATCGAAAATTTTGACAGCCCTTTATGATATAGAACGAGAAAAGCTAGTCTCAGAGCAGACATAAAATGACGCTAAAGTGCCCCAAATACAACAAATAATGTGCCTTTCGAATAAAAAGGTAGTTCAAACATTTTTTACCACTGCAGGATTTAAGAACAGTTGTTTTAGTTCTCTGCCCAACTGTTTGTGGGAACTAGCATTTATTTCATCATTGAGCCTGTTGTATCCATCAACATGCTCTTATTTCTCACCACGATACCATTTTTCTACAGTTTTTAGGGCTTTTTCTGCTCAAGTGGGATTTCTAGCTGCTTGAGTTAGGCATATAACTATTCGTAAATTAAATGGCCACCATTATCTTAACGGAGATGTTCCACTTTGTCTCCGGTCTATTTGTCGATGAATTAAACGAAGTTTCGAAAATGACTGTCAACATCTGACTTGTTCTTCAAAAGGGAGCCAAAATTATACGATTTTAGTAGCATACAAAGGCCAGTAAGTACCTTGAGCCACCAATTGATATGTCTCTCCGAATGGGCCACACACGTAGGTATTTACCAGCTACAATCGATGCTCGGCGCGAGGGGTCGACTGCGGTACATCCGCGGTGGTCTAAAATAACCCACCAACCAAAGATTCAAAACATTCAAGCCCTCGCATTTAAGACACTGAATGTTTTTGAACAGTATTCATCCTTTCTTAAAATGATATTTACAAGTCAAATGCTGTACCATGTAGAAATTACGATATAAAGCAATTCTGCATGCGCTTTATTTCGAGATTAATGATCCCCAGAGTAATTGCCGAACTCGGACGCCAGAGACTAGTTACTTCAGAGATGAAATCTCTGAGTTACATTTACCCGTGCGACCTTCACTGTCAATTTACTGGACAGAGCATTGACATGACAGGTACCTGGATGTCGATCTCAATTCGAAAATTTGCGGGTTTGGATTTTTGGGTAGGATCTTGTTGTTCAAATCAGTACCTTTTCATCTCAGGAAGGAGCAGAACTTGGTCATTCTATATTAGTCTATTCGTAGTAGGAGATAATGTAAAATTTGTCTCCACTCGGGGAGGAAGGAAAAAATTATTACAATAATTTGATACCAAATGCTCTGTAATAGGGAGAGGTGATAAAACAAGAAGTCATTTGACAGAGTTCATCTCGGAGAGTCCATTGATTCATTTCACTGGAACTTTTCGTTTTTTTCAAGTTTGAGTATTAAAGCTTTTCGTCCATCCTTTTCCATTAATTTTATCCTTTATTTCGCAGCAGAACAAGTAGCTAGTGATAATGGAGTAGAATTTCAAAAAAGTTTAGTAAGTCAGCGCAGTTTTGATTCCCTGCGATCCATCCGATGCTTTTGATTTCTATATGGGGAAAAAAAGTTTCTAATCGCAACGACGTCAAATTTCAAATGCGTCTCCAATATGTGTGCGTTTTTCACCACACAACAAAATATCTGTTGAGAGTCAACATATAAGTTAAACAGGATCCCAAATCGAATAACCTCTCAAAATGTATGTTTCACACAAAATTCTCCATCTGAAGATCTCACAGAGTCAATATCTCAGCATCCATCACATATTGTCTAACTCTGTGTTACCTCTTTCTGCTACAGTATATTCGATTGGTATTATCGTTTTCACCTGCAAGAACAACGATAAAATCGGCTTGAGATTCCAAATTTCTACCACAACCAATTGAAGAGTCTGTAAACAGGATACATTCCAATGATCCATTGTCTAAGTTGATGTATTTTGGTCGAAGATAGTGCGTCTGTCTGAATTATTTTATCATATTAATGAGCCTTTTCTCTGATGAACCGTGCCCTTCGTTGACATCACTGGTGAGAAGTTGGACACAACTGGAAACATTTGGGCGAAATTTGGTCGCAACATACTGCATCCTTGCTCTAATACTAACTGACTCTGCTTGGGTGTATAAAGTCTGCAAATTATTCAAATTAACAAAACTTATGAGCGATTACAGTTTTTCAACCTCACAAGATTAGCATGGACCGTTCAAAATACAACTTTCCCAAGCTTTCAAAAGCTTACGATCCTTTTCCTTAACCATGCTCGATTTATCTTCCTCTTGTGCTATAAAACATTTAGATCCTACTCCAAAGTAGTCTTCAGCTTGAAGTATAGAAATGTTGGGTAGTGAATACTTGCTATACCGTTTCAGAAAACAGCGGTCTGTAATACATTGCTTCATATCCAGATTATCAATGTAGTGGTTGTTTCAAGTAATTGAACCGTGCAATCCAGACTCCCTTATTCCTTCCCCATCATTGCACCATTTTCCTCATGCTCAAATTCGTCACCAGATGCACTGCTATCTGAATTGTTTCCATCTGCCATTAATACCTCGAACACATCTGATAGGGGTAAATCGGCTGGGGAAGAGATCTTCAGAACCAATTACCCTGAGATGGGGGTGTTGCGATCGACAAAAGTGCTACCGTGGTATTGTTGAACGAACAAAAGGGAGTGTATATAGAAGAGAGTTGAGGAAGCTACAAGCAAGTATAAAAGGGGCAGGTTCTACCACTGACGCTCTACGACCAGCGTAAGGAAAATTTTTCTTGGGTCTGAAGTTGACTCTCAACTTCCTACTACTCGGGACTTGGCTTGAAGTTGTCTGCCAACTTGCTTCACCTCCACTAAAGGAAGCAGTTTACTCGGCTCATATAGACTTTTGGTACCCCAAAAGTCTCAAACAAACATACTAATAACCATAAAATGTATTCACGGTAATCGTGTGAACCAGAGAGACTATTATAAGATATTTCCTCAGGGTAAATATCTAGGTGCCATACCCATGCCAGCCACCCATCGGCCAGGGGTGGGAATTGATGTGGCCATTATATAGACCTTTCAGAGCTACTTGTAGTATCACCCAAAACCTGGAACTGTACTGACATCTACTATGACAGCGTGTCCTAAAATGAAAAAATCAACCGATGAATTTGCCACACTCAACCAAATTAAAAATCTCTTGCAAATTCAAAAACTGTAAAAATATATTCCAATTCCGATACTGTATACAATCATGGTCCTCATTTAGATTTTTTTTTCGTGTGCGAATTTGCGCACATCACGCCCTCTCGCTCAAGACGAACGTCCCGACTCGTCTCTGCTCTTCTTCTGCTTCCGTTAGTGTTCGCTGTCTTATTGATAAAATGTATGGTCTCTCAAACGAGTAAGGATGCAACTGATTACCAATATGATGCTCTAAAAAGTAGGTTCGCATTACTGGTACCTCACTTTGTGGCATAGCCTCATGTATTGGTTTGATCACATCTAGGTGGGGTTGAATACATTCTTCTTCCGTGACTCTTCCGAATCTTCCAAGAGTGAAAAATATATATGTGATATGCAAAATCTTCTGGAAGATGCCGGAGGAATGGATGCCGATAAGAAAAGAAGACGCGTACCATCAAGAACGAATCTTCGTAAGATAAGTGCGGTCCAAATAGCGCCCTAAAACATAAACAGATGCTTATCATGAAATAAGAAATGACCTGCGCATCGTTCGCATCCTCGGAGATATTGCGCAGCCAAAAAGATAATCTTCTTCTTCCGACTGTATGCTGTGCATGGTGGTGAAGGAGAGCTAGAGATGAAGTTGTGGTGGCCGGTCCCGATGAATGGCCGCGACCAGCTCCTGACGTACTGGGACCTGCACGATGTCCTCTCGGGGGACAACCGGAACCTCTTCTGGGCGGGTTCTTGTCTCCCGAAGGTCCTCCTCTTGTCATTATCACTGCTTCAGGAGGATCCTCGCCGCCTCCAACGTTCCCAATTTGTGGCGGAGAAACGTAAGGTTCCCATAGAGGATACGGAACCAGTCTGTATTCCATATCCGGTGGTAAGGCGTAACCTCTCAGTCGCACATCTTGGTTGTTCCTGAGAAATACGTAAATTGGACGGATAATATTCAGATACGTTTGCGACAAGTCTCCGGCAGCTACCATTCCATATCTTCCTACAGAGTAATGATATATTACCTCCACAAACTCTGGACCTGCTTCTGTGAACCTTCCGTTTTGTAATGAAAATAGAACTCTTATTAATAGTCGGAAATATTCTTCAGGGAGCAATGGTCCGTTCAACGTACGAAAACATAGGCATATATTAATGTAGAAATGGATGATTACGTGGAGTTCGTAGTAGTCCCGCATAATAGAGATGATCCATTCCCAGGCCCGTTTTCCTCCCATAGGAATCATTCTATAGTTAAAGATGAGTATGCCCCGTAGTTACGCATAGTCCTGTGTGAGAAGAATTCTTCAGGCCTCTGATGGTAAGGGACCAGACTACGTGCATGGGTGGCTCTCCTTGATCTCTTCCCTGACCACGAACAGAGCTTATAATGCGGGTGTCTTTCCTCCGTGATGATGCAAAGACTCGAGTACTTTGTTCAGAAGGCCGGTCACTTCACAGCCTGCTGCATTGCTTTTCCATGTACTACAAGTACTTTAGAGCCAACTGAAAAGGTTCCGACTGCAGGTTCTGCATCCTTATTTCTTGTCTGTGTTAGCGCGCGGTGTGATCTTCAGCCTTCGGTGGCTAGTAGTTCAACTTCCCTACTCTCTTCATCGATAATATTTGTTTCCATGTTTCTCTGTAACATTCTAGGAGCCCTTCCGTACATTAGCTCGAATGGTGAGCGTCCATTTCTTCCTCTTCTTCGACGATAGCCGTATAGCACTTTTGGTAAAGCATCTTCCCACTGGATTTCATTCTCCGACATAGTTTTCGATATTGCTCGTTTGATGGTTCAAACCATCCTCTCAGCTTTTCCGTTGGACATAGGAGCGTATGCGAGAACGGTCTTCAGCTGAATCCCTTTCTCTTCCAAAAAACGAAGCAGTGAAGTTGCAGTAAAGCAAAGGGCGTTATCCGAGATAATCCTTTTGGAGGACAGAATGGTTCAATTATTTCTTTTTCGATGAATATCAGTATCACCTCAGCATTTGCCTCCTCAACTGCAACTGCTATTGGCCATCCAGTATAGTGTTCAACCCCTATAACGAGATATTTGTTTCCGAAAGAGGTTTCCTTGAACGGGCCCGCAAAGTCAATTGAGAAGGTTTCAAAGAGACTGGAAACTGGAAAACTTAGATTTGTCTTATACTTTCGTATTGAGTGAATTTTTGGCAGTTGTCGCAGCTTTTCACGAAATTACAACGTCTTATGGATACTGGGCCACCACAATCTCTCAGTTACGAGTTTTTTGGTTGTTTTGTGATCCTAATGCCCTAACTTATCATGAAAGTCCTCAAGATCTTCATTCTTTCTTTCAAAGGGGCCACTAGTCGGGGACCGGCTTTAGTGTGCCGGAAGAGTTTCATATTCACAATGTAAAAGCCTTTTGATTCTGCGTACCCAATTTCGGTGTTCAAGATCAACCTTTCTCATTTCTAGTCCATCGAGGAATTTATCAGTCCGTGAATATTAGCTTCGTACTCGTTATCGTTCGGCAACTGCAACTCGGCGACTCCGACGATGTCCTCCGAAGCTTTTTCATTTGGAATCAGTGCGTCCCTCAAGCGGGATAGGTAATCGGCAGGCTGATTATTGCGTCCGGATCTATACAAATTTAAACCGATATTCTGCGAAAATGTCTAGCCATCGGGCCAAGCGGTGATGTACATCCTTCTTTTGGAATGCTGTCTTAAGTGCCTGGTGATCAGTTATCAAGACAAACTTCTCGAGTGATAAAAGGTATACGCGAAACTTTTTCAGCGAGAAACGACAGCTAGCGCTTCTTTCTCGCAGACTGAGTATCTCCTTTCCGCATCATTCAGAGTTCGGCTTGCGAATTGAACAGGGTGTAGTCTTCCGTTTTCATCTTTTTGGGACAAAACGGCACCCAAAGACCGTTCTGAGCATCTGTCTCCACAACGAATGGTCTCTTGAAATCTGGGTACATGAGAACTGGGGGACAATAGCTTATCTTTAAGCTCCTGAAATGCAGTTTCCATTTCCTTGTTCCAGTAAAATTTTCCGTTCTTCGTAGTGCTGGCATGTAACGGTGCTGCAGTCTTGGCGAAATCTTTGATAATCTTCTGTAATATGAGGCCAGTCCAAGAAGCTTCGGACCTCCGTCTTTGAAGCGGGCCTTGGTGCCAACTTTTTTTTTCGTTTTCTCTGGATCCACTGTAATTCCCTCTTGGTCGACGATATGACCGAGTAATTGGATAGAAGTTTTCGCAAAGAAGCATTTGCTCAACTTAATTTTCAAGCTATACTCCGATATCCTCTCCACAACTGTCTTGACGTGCGAGATGTGCTGATCCAATGTTTCTGAGAATATGACGACATCATCGATATAGACTCTTGGAATGGAAGTCCTTTCAAAACCTCGTTCATCATTCTTTGGAATGTAGCTGGTGCATTCATGAGACCAAAAGGCATCACTTCGAACCTGAACGTACCGGCTTTGCTGGTAAAGGTTCTTTTTTCCTTACATTTTTCATCCAATGGAATCTGCCAATAGCCAGTGTAAAGGTCAATTGAGGTGAAATATCTCCCATCCTTCAGGTCCTCGAGGATCTCTCCATGTTCGGAATCGGAAATCGATCGGGTATCATTCTCTGGTTCAGTTGTCGGTAATCGACGGAAAAACGCAGCTTTCCATCCTTTTTGGTGCGACCACAACTGGAAACGACCATGGGGATGAAACTGGTCGAATAATATCATTTTTCAGCATACTTGTAACATTTTCTGAGATAAATTGGTCATATTTTGGCGATTGACGTCTAGGCTTGTGGTAAATCGGTTGAGTGTCGGTAAGTTCGAACGAGTGAGTAACCGGTACACTTGCTTGTCTTAAATCTGAAACGCTCCATGCAATTACTCGGAAGGTGTTAACAGGTCGGATATTTTCAGTGAGGGGCGCGGGAAGGTGCTGCACTTTTCCTTGGATTTCTGCCATTTGGTGCCCTTTTTCTTCTTGATTCTCAACCTCAATATTTTGAAGGACCTCTTCCGTCGTGCTCAATCTTCATATATGGAATTCGACGTATTCTTATTTTCTTTGCAAAGGTAATCTTCTTTCATGCTCCGAATTCTGTCCTTTGATTCGATATCATCGCAAAAAGAAACACATTCGGGTTTCAAACTTATCCTAGAATTCCAGTCGTCATCTGTTTCAAACCCAGAATCATAATCGTCCCATGCCATGTTCATTACCCCCGAGGGTACCCTTTTCCACTTCGAAAGTGTTAGTTGGTCCGAATCTTCGCTGTCATAGCTAGAAGTGAAATCTTCACTGTCCGTTTCTTTCAATCTTCAGGATCGTGCTTTTGTCGAAATCCAGGGGCATCTTCACGGTTCTGCCGTCAATATTAACTGAAACCATTTGGTTGCCCAAGTCAATGCATGTCCCTAGTCTTTCCATTGTGGGGCAGCCAATGATTGCATCGAAAGGAGATCCGGCATGACAGAAAGTCTACATCAACTTTAGAGTCCCCAAAGAACACGGAAACCTTGTCAACAGTGCCCATGCATTTTGAGACGGTTCCATCCGCTACAGTTATTTTTCGAGTCGTTGGAGTAATGTCGAGACCTAGACCTGTCACCAAAGTTTCTGAAATGAGGTTTGGACCAGCACCCGAATCGAAGAGAGCTTGGGTTTTCATACCCAATACTTTGACTGGTACCAGCTTAAGACGTCTTGGTGCTGTCGAGGCCGATTGAAGAAACAGTTTCTTACCTTAGCGGACTTATTGGACCTGATAATTTTTTTGAGTTCTTTTCTCGCATCTCTGCGTCGCCCCTCAAAAGTTGACCAAACGTTATCCCAGTTGGGGCCGATGCAAGCTCAGCCACTAAATTGTACCTCTTCACATACTCTAGTACGTCCTTAGAGATACTTTAACTTTCTTACTCTTTTTCGTCTTCTTGGCCGGAGTGACTCCCACTCTGGAACAACTTGATCAGACCTCTTGGTTCGAGGAGGTACAGGTGCTGGGATATGCTCCAGCATTCCATACTCTAGCCTAGGTTTCTTCGATAAAATGTTCCCTTCCCCATCCCTTTTTGTCACATTGACTTGACTAATCCTTCAGCGATGGATACGTTACCGGCATCCATCAACCTTTGATCCCTTCTATTTTGTAAGATTTTCACCTCTGTTCCTGACTCACTCCTTGCTTCCGATAAGTTTGCTCTTCTGTTGTCTTTAGACCAGCAGTTACTTTCATGATGCCCATATCGACCGCACTTTCCACAACGAGTGTTTCTATGTGGATTTAAAGGACACCTGTTTGCAAAGTGTCCAGGCTTGTGAAAGTAAGAAAAGACTTCTGCGGCCTTAGGGCCCCAGACTGATTCTTCTTAATGGTAAGAGTAAGGCTTTCCAACTGCGAGGTTATCATGTCAAGTCGATTATCGAATCGGGTTTCCAACCTTTCTTCCAAGTTTTTGACATCGCTCCTGACAGATTCTAATGCCGCTGCACTAGTAACCGGCCTTTGATAATTTTTTCAGGGTGTACGATAGACATCGATGTGCGGGTTTCCCTCGGTACCTCACTCAGTGACTGAAACGTCTCCGAATTTTTGGCAAATTCTACTATGGTACCCTTCAGTTCATCAAAAGTGTGAGGGCCCTTGATGAGGAGGAAATCGGAGAGCCGCTTATCCCCCATAGCCGCCTTACGCAGCATTCCGTACTTGGCTTGGGCGTTGAACCCAGCCTTTTCATAAAGATCACACAAGTACACCAATGAGCTTAACAAATCGTCGAAGTTGAGCCGGGCCTCTATGGCGGTACGAATCATCTCCTCTGATTCTACCTCCTTAGCATACTCTTTCACAAGCCACTCACATACCTCACCGAAGTTACGCCCATTCCCGTTAAGAGACCACCCGTCGATAAACTTGGACTTATATTTGTCCTTTGCGTCTCCATGAAGATAGGCGAAGATACTTGCGGCCTTCTCTACATCGCCCTTCTCACGCATCACAACGTTGACATATGTATAAAGAAACTCCTCAACGTCTTCAGTCTTGTCCCCTGTGAACGTTATACGATCAGCGTTGAGATCCATGATTACAGAAAAGAAATCCCCCCGAAGTGTTCCTTACTACTGTTCAACTCGAATACCTCGGGTGCAACCCCCTCCACAAGAGTACCAAATGATAGGGGTAAATCGGCGGGGGAAGAGATCCTCAGAACCAATTACCCTGAGAAGGGGTGTTGCGAGCGACAAAAGTGCTACCGTGGTATTGTTGAACGAACAAAAGGGAGTGTATATAGAAGAGAGTTGAGGAAGCTACAAGCAAGTATAAAAGGGCAGGGTCTACCACTGACGCTCTACGACCAGCGTAAGGAAAATTTTTCTTGGGTCTGAAGTTGACTCTCAACTTCCTACTACTCGGGACTTGGCTTGAAGTTGTCTGCCAACTTGCTTCACCTCCACTAAAGGAAGCAGTTTACTCGGCTCATATAGACTTTTGGCTACCCCAAAAGTCTCAAACAAACATACTAATAACCATAAAATGTATTCACGGTAATCTTGTGAACCAGAGAGACTATTATAAGATATTTCCTCAGGGTAAATATCTAGGTGCCATACCCATACCAGCCACCCATCGGCCAGGGGTGGGAATTGATGTGGCCATTATATAGACCTTTCAGAGCTACTTGTAGTATCACCCACAACCTGGAACTGTACTGACATCTACTATGACAGCGTGTCCTAAAATGAAAAAATCAACCGATGAATTTGCCACACTCAACCAAATTAAAAATCTCTTGCAAATTCAAAAACTGTAAAAATATATTCCCAATTCCGATACTGTATACAATCATGGTCCTCATTTAGATTTTTTTCGTGTGCGAATTTGCGCACATCAACATCCTCATTTTAGAACATAAGCGAGGTTAATACTTTTTTTCTGTAGTACCTTATCTATTTCTTGCTTAGAGTAGAACTTCTAGGCCATATGCTGCTGACCGGGAACCCAGTACCCTTTAATTTTCGGTCTTCTCTTATGATCAATACACTTTATAAAACCGTGTCCTTTTATTCCGGAATAGCCCGGGTCTCGAAGTTCAGCCCCTCTTCCATACCTCTGTCCGAGGGCCAAATCGGCTTCGTCTTCATCGTCTCGAAAATGGTTACCTAGCTTCGGTTTGCTTGATAGCGAAGATGCTATATTTTGATTAGTGTAATAACTGTTCAGCTGCCTCCAATAAATGGAAGGGTTCTGGTATTATTCTCTTCACTGAATTCAATTATCACTCTCTTCACTGAATGCAATTATCAATCTCCGGTAGTACCTTGTAATCACAATATTCAGACTAACGCTCTCTCACTACTTGAGACTGAGAATGACTCATCCTGAAAGTAAAGGAGTAAGAAAAAATTCTTCAACCGGTTACAGCTACAGTGATCACTTTGCTATCTTGACTCGGACTTACCCGGCAACCGAGCCGCGCTGTGCAGAAGTTGTGGAGTCACTCCACATACATCACAGAAGAATCGAATACGGCGGGGCAGCCCATGTTCCGCCCAGTCCAACATACGGTCCCCCGAAAACTAGGGCGCTTTTCCATTCATACATTTCTGAAGGATAGAGATGATTACCTTCGTCGGGTCAGAGATGCTAGCGGACAGAGTAGAAATTTTACACTAGTCTCTGTGGTTGTTTCAATTGTATCTCAGCTTCTTACCTCCCCCATTCATCTTCAAACGTTCAAGGATGTCAAGTCAATAGATCAGTTTACTGATGACGTCGTGGAATCCTAGCTACAGGAAAAGGCGGAAAGGCAGCCTGAGACTTTGACAACTGCTTTACTGCAGCTCCATATAAATATGTACGTCCGCGTCAATAGTAAAGAAGATGATCCAGAACTAAGAATTGTGTCTCTTTTTATAGATTATGATTCTTTTTTGTGCCGAAGTGGTTTAGAAAACCTCACTGCTAACAATACTAAGCTGGCAGTGAGTCATATATGCTCTTCATTAACGCCTACCACTTTAAAGAATGATTTTGAAGCAGACTTCAAATCGAGAAAGGTAGACTTAATGAACAATTGGATGCATTTATACTGTTATGTAGTATCAAAAGCAGTAGGTTGAGAAAGATTCGTATCTGTCAAGGACGAAGAGGACAAATTTCGAGTAAAACGCGGACATCTGCAGAAAGAAAGTGCTAGATGTAAGAAGCATGACAAAAGTCATCCAGACGGAGCCTTACAGAGACGAATTGAGGGCGATGGCAACTTAGAGCAGAAAATATCTTTCTCAACCAAGTATGTCTGAAATAAAAAAATGACAGAGAGCCTCCCTTTTTTTTAAACGAAAAAATGTGCCAGGGAGAACGTCATTTCATGAGTGACTACAAAAAAGCGGATGACGCGACCAAGAAAGAGCTACTTGAACAATTTCGGAATGCTAAAAATTCCAAATAGTTGAAAGACCTCAACACTGACTTACCAGGACGATATGATGGTAGACTTTCTGTAAGATTAATGGACAAATTACAATTCATTATATCAGGTGATTACGGAGCGGATCATGAGTCACTAAGTGCGAAGCATCTAAAGCTATTAGCAGATGCAAATATTTTCGTCGTCGTACTACCCCTCTCAGAGCCAAAAGAGCTCAGGCTATAAGAATAAAAAACCGATTCAACATATATAAGGTCAAAGCTCACCATTAAGCCAGAGTTTCTACAACTATAGACACCCCTGAGGGCCCACTGAGGCTCAGAAGTTTAGATTTATGGGGTATTAATGACGATACGGATGAGATATTACTCTCACGCCCATTACTTTAGTCTCTAGGTTTCAATTTAGCCAGCAATTTATGGCCAGTTAGAGATTTGATCGATAATTCGGACTATGCCAAGATTTTTTGGGAACCAGACGCAGTCCTCAGCAAAAATGCCTTTGAAGAATAGCTGTACCTTATCTAGTATAATACAGACACTATCAAATGGTAACCAAGGCTCTTTAAAGGAGGGAGACGATACTTCGTCATCAAATGGTATCGAAAAAATTGAAACCAAAAAAAAACACTACCCTTGACAACGTGATTTAACCATGGGCACATGGTTCGAAGGAGGCTATGTCTTTGCTGGATAACTTGATCAGAAATTCACAGTACAAAGGGCTAGCCGCCGATGATCTTTTGTCATCAAAATATGTACTTGAAAAGTATTCCGACGTGTTTCTAGTTTGTCTGGGGTCCAAACCACTGGTGCAAATCAAACCAATGACAATCACTCTCCAGAATGAGGCACAACCAGTCCAATTGAAACCTCGTAGGTACTTTTCTCAACAGCTGTGGTTCTTGGAGAAGATATTCAAGGAAATAATTGATTTTGGAATTATCTAAAAAAATCCTGAAGGCTCATGGGCTTGTGCCCCTTATCATTCCAAAAACAAAACCAGAGCAGTGGCGTTTTACTGTAAATTTGAGAGCAGTGAACAAGGTCACTGAGGCACATGCCTGTTAAATGTCAAACACGGAAATAGTAACAGCACGGATGGCTGGCATGCAGTGTTTCTCGAGTCTCGATCTTTTCAAGGGATATTTGCAACTTCCACTGGCGAAGGACTCACAGCAGTGCCAGATTTTTTTACGCCAGATGCTGTATATTCTCCCACATGGGTGATGCACGGCCAAAAGAACGCCACCGCCTACTTTCAAAGAGCAATACAGCATCTCCCTTATCCAGTGCTGGAAAATATAATGTCGTGGTTGGATGATATGGTAGTTCATGACGAGGACACAAAAGGACTTTTTAAACGCTAGAAATTTTTCTACAGATATGTTCGAGTGCAGGCTTCAAAATTCACGCCAAAAGTGTAGATCATTTCGCCGAGAAGTCCAATGGTTTGACAAGATCATAGCTGGTAATATACTAAGATTAGATCTATCTCGTCTTATAGCACTTCTCAAAATGCCGACAGTTTTTATGTTCAGCAAACTAGGTGGGCGCTGCAGTTCATGAATACACTACAATTCTGCAATTTTTACGGATTTTATAGAAAACGTGTACAATCTAGCAGAAAGCTGAAAGAAAACGGCAGTACCTAAGATTAAACTTGCGAATAATGGATGTAAAAAGACGCATACTGAGGCATTTGGCAGAATCAAAAGTGCACTTCCAAACATGGTATGCTTATCGCATCCAATTCTATACCAAACTATGTATCCTTTCACTGATGCTAGCGGCTATCATTAATCTGGCATCATGACATAAATACCACCAGAACTGCCTAAGATACCTTTCTTGGATCAAATCCATGATCCATTGGCTTTCCTATCGTGTTCGTTTCAGTCGTCGGCTCGAAATGGGTCAACATCAGAAAAAGATGCCACAGCCATCATTTTTTCGATCGAGAATCTCGATTACCTCCTCATTAGACCGGATCTTTTTTATTTATTCACGGACCGTACTAACTTGGTTTTCATTTCTTATCCAGAGCAATGTTCTTTAACTTTGTATCGAAATTCACGCCACAAAGTGAGGCGTTCGGGTATGTTCCTTTCTTTGTTTCAGTATACAATCGTGCATATTGATGGCGAACAGAATTGTTCGGCCGAATTGTTATCTAGGCGGGGCAGGCCTCACGATGGTAATAAAGTACTGGAGTGTAAGAATGCAAAGGGAGGTCAGCTAGCTCGTATTATGGCTGCGCCAGTAGCGCCCTCTATGAATGATCACTTCAAGTGTCCAAGAGTGAATGAAATAATTCGTTTCCAACAGAGAATAGTCAATGGAGATTTGAAAAGCGAGGTATTTCCTTAATTGATGATATTTGGAAGGACAAGTTTGGTTTTATTTGCATTCCCCAAGATGACGTGAAATTGAAGCTCAGAATCTGTGTTATCGGTCACTTCGGCCAAGTTTTGGTGTTCACTGGGCTTCCCCTGAATAACCCTGCCAAGCATGTTATTCGTCCTGTTATTGGGAAGACTGTGTCATTAGACAAGTTTGTCACTCTACGCATATCGAACACGGATGCAATGCTCTATTTCTTAAACGTTTTGCATACATATGTCGTTTTTAGGCAAAACAAAGCTCCAACTGCGGTTATCTAGGCTCACAACAAGCAAAAATGGTACAAAAAGTGAATTTTAGTTGCCAAACGTAATTCTGAAGACGGGCATAACTTAAAATTGCAATGGTTTGGACCATTTCAAGTTTTCAGAGCCAATCTGGAATGGGAATTTGAAGTACGTGATTTGCTCAATGACAAAGAGTCATTCTTGCATTACAATCGATTGAGGTTCTACCAAGACTTCAGCTTACTCGTTTCGTAATATTTGAAGTCAAAAGTTGATTACAACTTCCCATATTACAACAGAATGACTAAATTGATTGGGGAAAACGGTGATGTCTAAATTGACATATATGGAATGGCTGGAACCCATTTGGAGCTGAAAATCTCCATGTCATATTAGTTGATAGATCTGCGTTATAACCGCAGCACAAAGCAGTATGAATTGTAAGGCAAATGGCTCTGGTTTGTGGATGAAGAACCTACATGGGAACCGATACAAAACGTGCGAAGAGATATTCCTGTTATGTTGGGCAGGTTTTTGGCTTCATATCCATATCAGGGCAAAGTTAGACGAGCTCGTTCCTCCTTACGTCGACCTAAGGAGAAGAGAGTGTTACAGCGTGTAATCTGTCTACATTAAGAGGAAGGGTTCTGATGTTACTCTCTTCACTGAATACAATTATAACTATCTTCACTAAATTCAATTATTACTCTCTTATTGAATACAATTATCAATCTGCGATAATATTTTGTAATCAAAGCATTCAGATTAACGCTCTCCACTGGTTAAGGTTGATTATAGCTCATCCTGAAAGTAAAGCGGGAGTAAGCAACAGTTCTTCAACCGGTTAAAGCTACATTAACATCACGTGCTATGTGAAGGAAATGTAATTTAAGACACGTTAGATGTCTAAAGTGTCGCTCAATGTCATGAGTTGATCGCGCAAGAATATAACACAGCGATTACCTGGGTATAGTTGTTGCGGGCTCGGTTAGGCGAGCTGACATATCCGTGAAAACCCGAAGCTTCGATTGCTCAGGATTCATATCGCACCAAGCGGTTAGTCTTGTATAATTCCATTCTTATAACAACTTTTTTTCCTCTGACTTTAATTAAGAAAGTACAGCATTGATTGCATCGTTACAGCAGGTAGTATTGATTTCAAATTTTGAACTGAAATAATAAGTACATCCTCATCCAGCATGGTTGGTAGGCCATTCATCATCTCATCCATGGAGAGATCACACATCTGAGAGGAAAACCCATAAACTTCGACTGCTTTGACTAAATTCTCGTCCCACTTTCTGATGTACTTCTGTTGGTTTTCAATCGCATTAATCAATGATTTAATGCCTGAAAGTCGTGTGTGTGACCTCTAGTGCCTGTCTCAGAATAGCTTTTCTTATTACCTACATCAATCAATAACGTCCATACTCGTTTGCCCTGAATTATGCCAGCAAGTTACGACTTTTTTGTTGTTTCTTTGCTCCAAAACCGACATAGAAATTATTTCAGAGCTTTCACTGCGTATATTGCTACTTCTGTGGCTTTTGTTTCCACATCTTTGTTTCAGCGAAAAATACTGTCTGATACATCAGTCTATTTTTTTGCTCGCTTTGGAACAGCTCTATATCATCGAGCATTTCACTAGTGCTTTCTTCCAGGAGGTTTTGCGTCGGAATCTAACTTCATTCTCTCGCTCCATTAAAAGAGATCTTTTCATGCTAGCCTGGACAGTATTGATATAGCCTAGGCTTTTCATAGAAAATCGGAAGTGGAATCTCTCCAAGTTATGTCGGCTATGTTTTTGGGTGTCTCATGTTGCATTATGCACCATTTAGTGACATATATACCCATAATTTTGGTTTGCTTTCAACTCATAATTGTTATCCTCATTACAGAATGGTCATTGGTCTGGATACTCCTCTTCCACTGTGGGTCACATAGGACAACATAGTGTAAACATCATTGCTATCATCAGCATTAGTCATCTTCTCGTTCAGTGGCCACACATAGCGTTACTAAGTTATATAACTACGGTGCAAAATAAAAACATAACATAAAGCAATTCCGCACGCGCTTAACTTCAACGATAAAGATCCCGAGAGTATTCGGCGAACTCGGACGCCAGAGACTAGTTAATTCAGAGATGAAATCTCTGAGTTATCTTCATCCGTGTCACCTTCACTGTCAATTTACCGGACAGGGCATTGGCATGACAGGTACCTGTATGTCGATCTCAATTCGAAAAGTTGTGGGTTTGGATTTTTGGGTAGGTTCTTGTTGTTCAAATCAGTATTTTTTCATTTCCGGTAGGAGCGGAACTTGTTCATTCTGTATTGGTCTTTCATAGTAGGAGATAATGTAAAATTGGTCTCCACTCGAGGAGGAAAGAAAAAATTATAACAATAATTTGATACCAAATACTCGTTAATAGGGAGAGGAGATTAAACACGAAGTCACTTGACTTTGCCGGTGACTGGCAGCACTGGTCAGATATTAATTTGACGTGCTTCACTGGCTGTGATGGCACTTAAATTCCAAATTTGTTTTCGTTTGTTATTAGAGGCATGAATTGTACTGTACAGTAGCGGTGCACGATAATCCGTATATAAGATGCAGTTTGTGTAAATATTGGCTATTAGAAGCAATCCATAAGGGGTCTATGGGTGGAATGATAGGAGATCTTAGGGAACAACATTATTCAGTGAACTCGTTGAACCGAATAGTCTTTCGCCCTGAATGTTTGAAGAGGATTCGGCAGCTCTGGAGCAGATGAAGCAAGCGAGAGGTATCAGGAAAAATATGGGGGAATCCTTCCGGCTTAAAGCCTGGCGGCGGAAAAGTTACCTGGTTGTGGCATTGTTAAATATGCGGTGATCGTTCGATTCTCTGGACTGCTGCTGTACAGCGGTATGGGTGCGGGGCGCGTCGTCCGGTGATGGATCTCTAATGAGTGTAACGAGAAATCTCCTTGTCTGCTGCACCTAACTATGGAGTACGTCGTTGGGCCGAGGGCTAGGAGGGCGATAATTGGAAGGATAGAATGTTACCAAAGGGATCTTGGAATTGTACCACTGGAATTGACGAAATTGAAACTTATTGCAGAACGAAGCTGAAACTGTTGGATAGACAAGGCAGCGTCTTTAAAATCTGTGGGGGAAGCGATCAGGGCCCCCAACAATAACTCGAATCCGGAGTGTAGCGCCGAAAACTGTCTGAGACCTGGCAGGCCTATGGTTAGTTAGTTCTGACCGCCGCTGAGATTTTGGGTGGAAACAATGCTATGAGGGTAGCGATCAGAGCCCTCGTCGTTAGTAACTCGAATCCGGAGTGTAGCGCCGACTACTACCTAATATCTATGCACGGGCACGACTCAGAGAAGACTGTGCAACGCTAGGCTTGGGTAGGAACAAAGTAAAGGGGGTAAAGCACCGACCTCGAAGGGGTTCAGCAATGGAGCTTGACGTAACAAAGCCCTTTATGGATTAGCCTCCTACTGTGGGAGAGGAGTTCGGGATGGTGTGAGCCCGTATCCGTTGCCTCTTTCGTGATGACGCATGGAAGTAAGGCACCGACATCGTTTTTAACGTAACAAGAAAAGCCCTTCATGGACTGCTGCTCTTATTTCAGTAATGATGGTACGCTGTAACAACGCAGGGAGGTAAGGCTCCGACATCGTTTTAACGTAACAAGAGGCCCTTCATATATTATTACTCCTATTTCAGTGAGATGGTAACACTGTTACAACGCAAGGAAGTGAGACACCGACTTCGGAACGATTCAGCAATGGGTCTTGACGTAACAATGTTCGTTATGGAATTAATGCGCCTAGTTCTTTGCTTGCGGGGTAACAATGCAAAGGAATTATAGCTCCGAACTCGGGGAAAACCTCGTCATGAAGCTTAATGGGCCTGGTACAAGCGCCAAGATCCCTTTAAATCGAAATTTGTCTATAAGCCACCGCTACGCCATTTTACAACTAACCCAGACTACGGTATGTTTACAAAAATACAAAAAAAACGCCCAACGTTACAATCGCTTTTCGACGAAAGGACTTGGAAGGATCCAATAAGCTGACCGGTGTAGTCGGTACCTGAGGTGTGGGGTGTTAAGCGCACACGAGCAGATCAAGGTAGAACTGGGGTTGTAACTTTGGTTGAGGCTTTCTGGGTAAATCCGGCCACTCCAAACCAGGGTTTATATAGAACTGAAGGTAGCTGCAAACTAAAGGAAAATGCAGTCTAACAGCAGCGAGTTCAAAGGTATTCCCGTAAAACAGCCCTGACGGTATCGTATATAGCGCTTTCAGAATTGTAGTCGGCAAGAGTGACATACTCTGACAAGATGTAAGAAGTACATTGGTCCAGATGGCATGGGATAGCAGGGCGGCTTTTGATTGGTAAAGCAATGATATAATATCCCAGTGTATAGCTCGCCCGTAACTATTCCAAGTGCACCAAGGGGGTCAAACGCTGTGTTCAGAACTGTAAGGAAAGTGTAATGACAGCAAAGTGCCTAGAAGCCCTGGCTGCAAGGTTACCAGTGGTTTGAATCTACAGTACAGTAGATGCAGTGAATTTGTATAAAGCTGTAAGGTCTGTGAAGTGAAATACAACATGAGGGGTCCTAAGGGAGCTCGAGGGGGAACTATCCCGTTGTATGTGTGAGGATCGCCTATGTGTGGAAGCTGTCTTCGCCAGCAGGTGAACTGCCGAAGGTGCTGGAGGGCAGTGGAAGAGCTTACGGCATTTTTTGATTTGGAAATTTTATCCACCTTGTTTGGATTGGGAGGGGCGTTCATGTTCGCTATTTCCGTACCGTTATGGTCTAATCCTTTCTCCAACTTGGTACTTAAGGTTCGTGTCTCTGAAAACAGAAGAATTGACTGAGAAGCCTCAATATGGCTCACTGGTTTTATCTGAGGTTTGTGTAGGTTGCGTTCGTGCCGTCTGTTCTCGTTGGGCTCCCCGTCACTTCATTGTGCAAACGGTGCGAAAAACTTTAAATTGGCTAAACTCTTGCTCTGGGTACACGCAAGAGGTCACGTGTGGGCGTATCCCAAAGGGGATTTATGAGTCGTGGGAGAGCGAGCCCTCTCCACCTAAGTCTATAGCGATCATTATCCTACGAGAACTGGTTCAATTTTGTTGGCTAGTCTACTGGCTGGGTTTTTGAACTGCGTGGCAGCTGGAGAGCAGCCCTCCCATACACCACGCTTTGTCTGTGAAGTTCAGAGAATCGGGAGGAAGGTTTGAGCTGGCCTTCCAGTCCCTAAAGCATCCGGCTTACTACTAAAAAGAACAATTTGGAGGCAGTCATCAATTTGTTGGATGGACACAAGGAGGATGTGATAGAGGTGTTCTGCGCGGAGGCATTTGGTAAAGCGCAAAGCCTTAGTGCAACGCATGCGAAGAAGCTATGGGAGTATCTCTTCCCTTTGATCAAAGATTGCGGTGAGTTTCCGGGATACGAAAAGCTCACCGCGAAAGAATGTTTGGAGAGATTGGGCAATGTTATATGGCCCATCACGCCCTTAGAGGAACCGGAACTTCCAAAGTTGGGTGCCTTCGCTGCAGGTGAGGCATCCACAAAGGTCTTGAGAAAGAGGGATGACCTGATGAAGACTTTAATTAGCATGGTAACCAGTATGGTGGGGAGGATTGATGCAAATGGGAAGTCGATGAAACAGATCATGCAGAGGATCGAGCTGTTAGATGCCGAGAAGACCAAAGCCTCTAGCTCCAAACCGGAAGATGTCCGCAAGCTCTTGGAATCGCGTGCCGGGCTTGCGGACGACAATTCTAGCTCGCCATCTTCTTCGGACTCTGAGTCCGAGGACGACGAGGATCTTTCTGCTCTTTTGGAAAGACTTCTCAGGAAAAAGAAGAAAGGAAAAAAGAAGCTAAGTGCTGTGGAGCGACAGAAGGTTCGCGCCGAAAATGCGGATCTTACTGTGACGGTCGCAGGCGGTACGCTGGATATCAAAGTTGAGGAAGAAGAGAAGATCGGTGCGGCAACGGCATACCGATGGATAGTCGCGGATAACAGTATCACGAACCATTTCCGCCTTTTGCAGGTCCCAAGTCCGAACAGGCGTGACATCAAGAGGAGTCGGATGGAGGCCTTGGAATGGGCTCGTGCTATGGACGTCCGCATTGCTCATCTCGGCTGGAAGAAGGTGTGTCGTGACCCAGCTGACGGTGAAATGGCTCACCCAGGACTGTTTACACAGTTGGAGGCGGTCTCAGATAAGTTGGTATACACAGGCAAACTTGATATCGATAACCACTACCATGGGCTGGCCTTGCCTGAACACCTTCGAAGCTACCTCGGACTCCCTCCTGTAGTCATTGAAGGGCAACGGTTTTGGCCTCGATATCGGGTCTTGCCTATGGGTTGGTATCACTCTGTGGTGGTAGGGCACTCGATCCAGGGCGAGCTGCTGCTTAGAGCTGGGATTGATCCCAAACTCGAAATATTTGGAGGTAACGATAAAGTCATTCAGAAAGTGAGATATGGACGATATATTGACGATTTTTTCGTACTTGGGCATGATCGAGAGTGTGTGGAAAAGGTTTACCGAACAAAATGTAAGGCCTTTGAAGCCGTCAATTTGTATCCCAAACCATCCAAATGCGAGGCGCCAAGCCTCCCCACAAAGTCCATTTTAGGAATTCAGTGGCGAGGTAATGGTCATCTAGAACTGAACCCTGAGAAGATGGCCGAGCTCATCACAAAAACACGGCGCCTTGAGAACTCCAAAATTTGGAGTGTGGTGGAGCTGCAGAAGGTGCTTGGTTCTTGGAATTGGTTCATATTGCGGCCTGTTTTCTCAGTACTCCAGGATTGTTATGAGGGAAGCCATTCCCTTCAAGAGACTTACGTCCCAACAATGGATGCGCGTACCGAACTTCGGCTCCTAGTAACGTTGGCACCATTACTTGATTATGATATCAAAGAAGACCAAGGAAATTACATGATCGCTTCCGATGCTTCCTCAAAGGGGGGAGCCACCATGTATACCCCGCACACGCCTTGGCATCCCAGTCAGACTCATCTCGTTTCGAAATTCTCTAAGAATATCCTCCGGTAGGTAAAAGTTCCTGAACTACCTTGGCGCCTAATCGCTGCAAAGGCTTGGAAATTCCCCCAGCATATTAATTTGCTTGAGGGTTAGACTACACTGACGGGCCTTCGTTGGCTCGCTCGACAAAACAAGACTACTTTTTGCAGATCTACGGTGATCACAGATTCTCAAGTTATTTATGATCTCTTAACGAAAGGACGGTATAGCTCTCCTGGTTTGCGGCGTCTTGCTCAAAAGATTGCCGCACTCTCTCTCTCCTGCGCTCTCCAACTTACCCGATCTGGATTCCTTCCCAACAAAATCCCGCCGATGGCCCCTCCAGATCGTTTTAAACTCGTAAAAGCGATTGTAAGTCCGCAAACCATTAAGGAATACCGACTCGCCCTCAAAGATTTCCTCTGTTTCTGTACTAAGAACAAGAATTATCTTGACGACTTCGATTATATTGATGACTTTCTGGTGGATTACACCCACTACCTGTTCTACTTGGATGATTCGCTACAACATAAAAGCCTCCAATGGAAGACGGTCTCGGCTTTGAATTTCTTCGCCCCTGAGCTTTTTAATAAGTTGCTCATGTCCGCTAAAGCGATTTGCGGCTGGGATCGATGCGCTCCCAGCCAGCAATATACACCATGTCCACAGAATCTGGCGCTCGGAATCGCTTACTACTTGCTCCGCCAAGATAAGTTTCCCATTGCTGTCGCCGTGTTGCTCTCTCATTAATGTTATCTTCGTCACGATGAATGCCGTCTAATACGTCGAAATCAGATTATTTTCTACCCAAGTCCCAAATATCCTGTCTTTGCTACAATTTCGCTGCCTGTAACCAAGTCCCTAAAGTGCCAATTTGTTACTGTAAGATCCCTTTTCGTCTGTTCTCTGCTGAAACGCCTCATCGCTTTCGTCAAACC
Source organism: Kappaphycus alvarezii (assembly GCA_002205965.3). Lineage (NCBI taxonomy): Eukaryota > Rhodophyta > Florideophyceae > Gigartinales > Solieriaceae > Kappaphycus > Kappaphycus alvarezii. Next base: position 119,682 of record NADL03000808.1, read on the forward strand.
GGCTCCACAAGATCGAATATTCCACTTCAGCCAAGAAGTGTTTCGCCGGGACGTTCACAACGTGGTTCGGCACCCGTCTGGTTTCTATCTGTCTCACTTGGTCATTACACCGCATTCGTTGCGGTACGGAGGAGCCACGCACGACTTTCACTCCGGAAGGTTAACTATGCTCGATACAAACCATCGTGGCCGTTGGGCTCGCTTCAAGACAACCGATCATTATGTTCGCGCCGAAACAATGGATCTCGTCAAACTCCACTTCCCCGAAGAGGTTCGCAAGATTCTCTCCCGGCTACAGGCTGCCCTGGAACGCTTCTTCAATGTCCCTGGTGTCAGTGCGGGATGGGATAGTCCAGGTTGACCCGTATCTTCCAAGTCCACGCCCAGAGTTGGAGCTCTGGGTCCTTTGAATGCCTCGCGGCTTCAAAGAGAAGTCAAGGTCGACTAAACAATTGTTGCTGTTCTTTCAAAATCGGAGTTTTTGTTCAAGTAGTCAACCTTAGAGTAGTGTTAGAAAATAAGGATGTATTGCAAGAAACCCGGCCCAAGAAGACGATGAATAATGTTTTTGGCGAAAGTATAATCGAGCAAGAATCTCATTAGACTAAGTCACACCGAAGAGTGTAAAAGAGGTTTGGAGAAAACTTCAAGTACAGACAAAAATATTCGGGAAATTGAAATAAAACTTCCCCCGTAAAAAGTGGTTCTTTACCGGCAGCTCCTAAAGCCATCCTCTGCGCATAGTTGTTGTACCATTCACTTTCTATAATTAATCGATTCCATTGCCTTCCGTCCTTATTCATCCCTTATCAATCCCACAAAAACACTTCCGTAGCACTATTTTGTCTTTCAAATATTCTTTTTGGGATAGTTGACTCTAAGGATATCATCCCCTTTACATTTATCCTCCACAGAGATGTTAGACAATATAGCATGAATCCAGCAAATTAACTATTGGCGGTTGATCTGAATAACGCTTTTAGTATGTGCAGCACACCCAATTTTCTGAAACAGATGAGACAAATTCTCCCAGAATTACAGTCTCCTGTCTCAGACTCTATTCAAAAAAGACTTCTTTCCTGTGGGTTTTTCATTACACCATAAGATGCGTCTGCGGGACGCAGCAAGGAGAAAACATTGGGGGCATCCTCTTCGACCTAGTGCTACAAGCAATTATACTTAAAATTAAAAACTTTTTAAATTAAAGAAGCATACAGCGTAGATTTTTCAAACTTTCTATTTAAACTTTTGCGCAAAAATGAATGTTAAATTACCAAGACCCACTAGCAACTTATCAAAGCGATCGAAATTCTTGGCTCTGTGGATTCGGAAAGCCAAAAAATGCTTCTTTTCGCTGATTTAGTGCATCAGGTAGTGGCCTAAAGCCCAGGTGGTCAGTACTTTGTCTCCATTCAGATAAAGATATGAAAAATACAGCGACGGTACTTCGGTTTTGACTACGCAAGTCGGTATTGAGTAATACGCTACGTATTTCTTTACCAACAATGTATTGCGTCTCTTAAGGGTTCTTGACAACATTGCTGACCTAGCGAATAGGCAAAAGTTGTTGCAGCTACTGCGGAACCGTTTCAGCGTTTGAAAAAAAGGCTCTTTGCTACGGAAATGCCCTATTCTCAGACTGCAGAAGGCGTGGAAGAGTTCGGTAGGTTGAAAGATAACTGTAGTCGAGCATTGGTAGTGGGAGTACTGGACTCTGAAATATTCCGGAAGCTCCAGCGAGCAGTCATAGAAAGGCTTCAAAAACTCTTCCCTTAGAAGCGGACCCATTTCCGCAAAAAAACACCGCAGCCGCCGAGTTACTCACTGCCGAATTCTTAGCTTTTATCTTATTCTCTAAAAGACTTTGCAACTTTACTTCAAGCTGCTGTAAAGGAGCTAGGAACATTTTAATGAGCCGTGTACTCTCATAAGAGGTGGTCGAAACCCCTCTTTCATATATTTCTATACCATTTAGTGTGATGGTCTCACGAAAAACCATTGAGAACATGATTGATGGACGTAATCCATGAGGCATTATAAGAACTACTTTCTCGTGCAGATTCCAGGAGGCAGTAGTTTTGCTCCTATTTGGACCTTCCGGATTCCAAAGAATGGTTGTAATATCTCCTAAATTAAGGAACCCATAAAAGCATTGAATCTCCAGGGGCCTCGGTTTGGCTTCAAAAATACAGCTAATTCCCTTATTTTCACTATTTGACGTCTTATCCGAGAAAAAATTACCTCTGAACACTCGATGAACAAGACTATTGTACCAACTACTGATTGGATACTCACTGGATCAACAGAAATGATCAGGGAGTCCATTTTTCTCGAAAAAATTTCAATCGAAATGCTTCTCGTCCTCCTGTCATAGAGCAACGCTAAACTCTCCAATAAATAATAACGGACTTCCAAGCAATAAGAAGCAGTGGGGGGACTTAATTTTATGTAACCTTCGTCAGTGCCTTCGCTCCATCATACGGGATAGTGATGCCCTTCAACCCAATATTCTATCTAACTGTGACGCAGATCTCAAAGAAGATAAGATATAAATCTTTTATGCGACTTGGCTGGGCCACTTGATCTGCATAAATCTCCGATTATGGCATTTTCAGAATCAACTCTCCTAGAGCGGAAGTGTTCAAGGGACAAAAGTTCTAATGAAGTTTATTTACGGGAACAAGAAAAGCTAAGTAAGTACAAAGGGTCAAGGTTCTACAACTGATTATATAAGGAACCAAGTTGATCACCCTCCTAAGTGACTGATGCGAAAGACACGCTCCATAGGGCAGAATTTGGTTTTGAACTTCTGAATTATTTTGGTCTGCGCTTGCACCTGTCTTCCAACTTACCTACACTTTTCTAGAGTAAGAGTTTTGTCCAGTTTGTATAGATTTTTCGGCTAACCGTAAAGTCTCAGAGAAGATACTTAATATTACAAAATGAATTAAAAGGAATGATATGGAAAAACAAGAAAAGCAGTATAGAATATCAGGTTACATATCACGATCTACTTCTCTTAGTGTTCTAGATAAGACCAAAGTATTTCTTCACAAACATTAATATCCCCATTGCACTTTCTAAAATTCTCTGCTGAACAGCAAAGAATGATCAATAGACTCCTTGGAAATATTGAGGCCCTGAAATCCCCCTCCAAACCCCTCAAACTGGGCTTTATTTCCAGCAGAGGAGTACTCGATTACATTTTAACCACTACTAACCGGTTCTTACTGTGCAAAAACCCTCCCAGCTTGGTATATTAAAGGGTTATATGGCCCCCAGCATTTATTCTCATCCTTTCAGGGCGTTTGCACTTAATTACCCGAAGTTCTCTGATTAAATTACCCCACCTTGTTATGTCATTCTCGGCGATAGCGCGTTCGTTAACATCACCTCCAACACAAACGAGAAAGACCCGCGATGTGCTTCACTCGTGGCACAGGAACAGAGGATGAGGGATTAACACATTTCTTCCCGCGCGTAACGTATTATTCTCGTGGATATAACCGACCAAATCTTCCATGCATTAAAGTAGCGCAAAAATTCCCCCTTTTGTTCTTGGTATTCGCGAATTTAGCAAACCTACTATCTAAAGAACCTTGATCGCGCTGAGGCCGATGTTTTTTCTGTCTCCCACGCTGCATAATCGTGTGAAAGAAAAGCCCAATTATTTGCACCCAACGGTTCTTCTTGTTCCATTATATTGAGCGTAGTAGATGTATCGTCTGTGTTACAGTTCGGAGCTCCAGCCGTGGTCGCTTTCCTATTTCTCTTGTCATGTTCCGAGAGGAAAACAGCTGCGCAGCGTGAGCTCGGTTCTGTTATCACCGCGGTTGCTACAGATGGTGCATAAGATGATTCTACGGGTGCTATAAATGGCTTGGTGAGTGTCTGTGTTGGCTGAACCGGCGAAGCGATAGATTAAGATTGCATTGCGGTGAGATGAGACGGCGAGTCGGTGGGCTGAGAGGCAGCAGTAAGGTTTATGACTTTTCCATGTTGCTGTGGGGCGCGTCATGATGCACAAAGAATGATGGGGGGTATTTTTTGTTAAAAAAAGAGACTTCAAAGCGCTTCAATTTTCCCGCAAGTCAAACTCTACAGTTTATATCGAAGTGCATTATGAGATGTAGCGATATGGTTCTAAAATACAGGGGGAAATTCCTGAACCTTTCTTATATTTGAATTTTTGGCGATTTAGTGTTTCTTGAATGCACCCGATGATATTTATACAAATCTGTATCTAGTTCTGGGCTGGCTCTAGTTGATCTAAGTATTAATTTTAGTCAGTAGATTAATAAATGTTCACCACACCTAGTTTTGATCTGATGTCTCTGATTCAGTACTGTACTGTACTTTGAGTCAAATCAGCTGGATACAATGTGTCAATCGTCTCGCCGTAGCGTTGAACAAATGATCGTATACTTTTTTCAACTCAATCAATCGAAAAATCCCGAGTATATTTCATTTTCTGCTATTATTTCACCCACCACAATTTCTTCTACAAATTCCTACAGTAACAACTGCGAAAATTGGTGAATATCATTCCTTCAATGCGCCTTTTGTCAAAAGTACATCTTGACTCCATCCTGATCTGCACTTGTTAGGGTTGGCATCCAGGGGAAAGTTTAAGATCCGCCTTTTGGTTTCTCGATACTTATTATCCTATGTCCATCCTACAAAAACGAATAGGGAAATAAGTGGTTTCGCTTTTCGGGAAAAAACCACAAGCGTCCCTACTTGCTGTTACATCTATTTTAACAATAGTACAGTAAAGTTGATGTCGTATAAAAGATAGCAGCAAATGCAGGCTTTAAATGGTCCGGCGTTAACAACAGAGCGTCCTAATGCAGAGCTTCTATTTTCACTGTAAATGATGTTTGGAAACAGAAAGTATCACCGACTCTATTTGACCGAAAACAGCCCATCTCAGAACCCAGAAGATTCTGGACATCGCGGAACTACCAGTACCGTAGATATTGATTTGTGAAGCAAAACGCTGTAAATTCGAAAGTAGTGACAGAGTGTGTGTTCTTGCGAGACTTCGAAGGTCTGTATGAGAGCTTGTACAATGTGAAGTATCAAAATTGCGTTCTGGTATATCGGTACATCCTAGTTATGACATAGTTTGTGGGCATTTTCCTCATTGGAGTGTCCTTGTACCACAGTTATATTTGAGATATTACGTTTTCCTTGCAGCTGCTGTACATATCTGAAACGGCAAATCGTGTTACAGTTCACGGAACATTTTTGATGTGATGTACGGTATATCCTTCCGTCTTGTAATTTCCAGAAATCTCCATTCAAGGCGACTCAGTCTATCGGCAAGTAGAGATGGGTATTAATACTCCTTGAAGATGACATCGATGCTGTTGTACCGCCAGCAGTGCGTAGAATATTCCGCCACAAACTTGTCTCTTGATAGCCACGTGCAGTACTGTAAATGGCCTCAAATTTGGATCGCGCGAGCTACATACAGTACAGTATTGTAATTTGCCACAAATTTGGCTCTTAAAAGCCATGTAAAGTATTGTATACGGCCGGAAATTGGGATTGCACGGCCTATGTACAGTACCTTGCAAGGCTCTGGGCCACATTTTGTTAACATCTCTCTACAGCATAGTGCGATAAGAACAACAGTTGGGCTTAGAAGTACTGTAGAGGCTACTTTGTATTATTATTCTAAGTTTGTAGAACTATTTAGCGCATTTTGACATTTCTGAGTTGTGTATATGAATATAGGAGAAGACGAATTTTTTCCAGACCCAAGGTAGGAATAAACACTTCGAAGACCCCGAACACCCCCAAACATCACAATGTCCACACCACAACACCCTCACCACAACAACACCAAAAATTACCACCACAACGACGTTGCCTTTATCTTCAAAGCGGTGTTGTCCCTTGTCTCCTCTGATTTACGGTGTGCATACCAAATTTAAAGGAGCAATGCGATGTATACCGCAGGGTTTTCTTGTGTTTTTGGACTTCCGGTGCTAGTTCAAAGTTTTAGGGGAAATATTCTCATTGATTGCTAAACCTTAAACCTTCCTGGTACTCAAAGGGAATAGTCCGAGAAATAAGGATACCACTTCGAACTTCAGGAGATAATCAAAGGTACAAAAAGCTCCATCGGAGGAGGAAAAATGGAACGAATTGTTAACAACTCCACCGAAGAGGAGATCTCTACCATCAAGGCCTACTAGAGGCACTCTGTAATTGGCGAAGAGACTGAGGAAGAGTTCGAATAATCCGAGAAGGTCCCTATCCGCGCCGGATCTGCTTCACATGCCTCCAGCCACTCAAGACAGCGCCTCCGAGCGCCGCAGCATACCTCTCGTCCTTTTCATCGCACAACGGTCCTTTGGTCTTCTTCCACGGCTACGTCTTCCCAGGAGCAGGCCCACACCGACCTTTTTTGTACTATCGCGTTCACGTTTGCTACGGATCGGGAGAAGATAGAGAGTAACAAGGAAGGAAAAAAGTCCAAATTTCACTGTCACATCTGCGACATCGAGTTTGTCATTTTCCGGCAACAGGCTGTCAAAGATTCTGATAGGGAGCACCAGAGGGCAGATTAGAGGTTAATGAAGAGCAACTGTCCACGCGTTGTATCCAGTGCGATATTATTTTCGCCTAGGCGATCGACCTTGAGACCCACCGGCGCGGTAACAACCATCTTAGGAGACTTTCCTTCCTTACCGAGAGGATACGTGTTTAGAATATTTCATTTCGTTTCTGTTGCTACGAGCAAAAGAAGAGAAAACCAAGAAAAGCAAAAAGGAAAAGTAAAAGGAAAAAAAACAAAAGGCAAAAAAAGAAATTAAATGAAAAGCCCGTAAATAGAGTGGCGATAAAAACCTCAGCCGATTCCAGTGCCTAGCAATAACCAGCACTAATACATCCCACTCAATCAATATTCGTAATTGTAATCTCGTCACGCTCTTTTTTGTTGTTCTTTTTCATCTTCATCTTTGATAATGCCAGTTACTAGTTTACACAATATATTTTCTCATGAATCGGCAAAAATGATACTTTATCGTTAAATTACAATGTCTCGTCACTTTTGCGTGACGAAAGCATGCAAAGGAGCACATTTTGAGCCGGTTCTTTAAAATAATGTGCACAGGGGCTCGCGTACATTCTTCGAATGAACCACGATTTACGATATAATCTGTAGTCGACGCTGTCAACCAGCTCATCATACCATATTTTGAAGTGTTCGCGATTCAGGTAATGTGTTGTACAGTAATGAAACCAATCACACCCAATTCGCGGAAAAATTGGGTAGTAAATTCAAGATGAAGAAAAGCAGAAACATATACAGGTTTGGACAACACGTTCAGCGTGCTATCGGCTCGATTGGTATTCTGATCCCTCTGTCTACATCTTCTATATCTTTCCAGGTTTATGTCATCAATTCTGATATACCATTCTTGCTTGGACTTGACACACTTGACAGGATACAGGTTTATTTCAGCAATGTGGAAAACACTATGTGTAATCCAGTCATGCAATGGAAGATGCCTGTGGTTGGCAAAAATGGTCATGCTTGCCTTCTATGGAACCAAAGTGTCATCAACTTTACCCATAGCGAGCTGACTAAACGCCATCGAGGTTTCCATAACCCTTCCACTGAAAAATTATTGAATCTTCTCAAAAAGGCCCAACCGGAAGAATGTGATGCTAATACAAAAACAAATCCTCGAGAAAATTTTGCGAAATTTCGATACATTTCAACGTCTTGGTCCTACTCCCATTCGCTTTAAGGTATCCATGCAAGATACAGATGAACTGGTTTTTGGTGACGAACTATCTCTAGATTTAATGTTTATCAACAATCATCCAGTCCTCCATGTTATCGATACAGCCACTCATTTTTCAAGCGCCGTTTTCTTAGACCCGAGCTCAGGATACAATCAGAGTGTTGAAGGAATCTGGCTTGCTTTTCTTGAGGCCTGGTGTCTAAAGTGCTCTGGATACCCTAATAAGATTCGGACCGACCCAGGATCAGTATTTAACTCTCCCTGATGGAAAGACATCTTGAATGGATGTGGAATAAAACTTAGAATTTCTGGTGTTGAAGCCCATAACTGTCTCGGTATAGTGGAACTACTTCATGCTTCGCTACGCCGTATGTCTCGAAAGGTTCATCGAATGTACCCCCACATCAGAAAGGAGCTTCTCCTCTAGATTGCTAACAAAGCCATGAATGACACCATTGGAGAAAATGGTTTGGTCCCTTCATTTCCTGTATTTGGAATCCAACCAAGGTTCTAATTTTTTAACTCAAGACTACCCCAGCAAAGTGAACGCATGAAAATTATTGCCGATCCCATGATGGAATTGAACACTATCATTGCAGAAAGACTTATTACAACTGCGTTAAGTAGTAATGTCCCTTCTTCTTGGGACAGAGTTTACTATCCCGGTGACGAAGTTCTCATCTTCAGGGAGAAAGACAAGGAATGGATAAACCCTTATACAGTTATCGATTTACATGACAAAATTGTTCATGTTCAAAGGGGAAATTCAACGACTCAACGTTTCAACACACAACAAGCGAAACCGTACTTTCGCGAAATTAGAGAAGAAGTTTTCGACCCTTCGGAATTCTCCAACCCCTCCGAATTCTATCAAACTATGTTGAAACCATTCCGTTCTCAAAACAACCCCCTAGTCCCCTTTTCTCTACTCCTCTTACAGAAATTATTCACCCCAAAGATCCACGCACAGCTGAGTTCGGTCCAGCGAAACGAAAGGAAATCATGTGACTGATTGAACGTGGCACATGGAAAGTAGTATGCAAGGATGAAGTACCATTTAACTAAAATGCTCTAGGTGGAAGGTTTGTACTCGCCATCAAATATTCTGGTACAAATCGTGAAGTGTGGAAAGCTAGATTCGTCGTACAAGGTCATAGGGATAAAATGAAACAATTTCTTGTCCATGACACTAGCACTGCTCATCAAAATTCGATCAGAATAGTAGTTGGACTTGCATCTATTTTCGGCTTCCAACTCTTCTCAACGGATGTTACACAAGAATATCTGCAAAGCGCCGAGAAACTCCTCAGAGACATCTATGTAAAACCGACAAAGGAGTTTGAGCTTGGTCCCGATGCAATACTTAAGCTTCTAAAACTCCTCTACGGACTCCCGTACAGTGTTGATTACTGGGAAAGAACAATTTACGAACATTTAAGATCCGACCTTGGAATGGAATCAACAACAAACGACGGATCATTTTTATTTAAGGTATAAGGAGCTTTCTGGCCTTTGTGTAACCTATGTCGACGATTTACTTCAAGCTGGGAATGAGCACTTTGAAAATTTCTCAAGGACAACCGAAAATCGTTTCAAGTGTAAACGTAGGGAGTACGATAACATCCATTTCTCTAGAGCGCAAATCGAAAGAAAACAATTTGGCTTCGAAGTGCATCAATCCAACTGCATACGGAGGTCAAATTACTTCCCACTGATGCCTCTTTTAGTTCGTATAAATCATAGAAGGCTAAACTGGCTTGGATAAAGTACAAGACGCCTGACATTTCAGTTCGGGTTGCCCAAGCCGCTCAACTTACGGAAGACGTATTCAAAAGAGATCCGCAGAACTATATAAAAGGATCAATCAAGCCTTAAAGGTCATCAGAAATGACACCTCTATGCGACTGAAGTTTCCGAAGCTTGATTTGGACTCACTTTACTTGCTTGTTTACTCCGATTCATCGTTCGCTACAAATATCGACGGATCATCACAGCTTAGATACACTATTTTCTTGGTAGATGAAACTGACAAGTGTCAACCGCTTTACTGGTCATCTCACAAATCTAAACATGTCACGAGTTCCGTAATTGGCAGTGAAGTTATGGCATTACCTGATGCATTCGATATGTCCTACGCCTTGAAACATGACTTACACAAAATTTTATTAAGACCTATTCCTATCATCATGTATACGGATAGCTTTTCTCTTTTCAATGTCGTTACTAGGGCAACTACGACGAGTTAGAAACGTCTCATGATAGATACTGCTACTGTTAAGAATTCTTACAAGTCGAAAGAACTCCAGAACATCATTTTTATTTGCTCTGAGTTCAACCCTGCTGACGCTCTAACAAAATTCAAAAGTGACGCAATTCTACACCGCATCTTCCGAGATGGTCGCATTAGTCATCCAATTGAGCAATGGATTGATAGAGAAAGCTAAATTCGTTTGATTCAAACGAACAAAGAGAGTGGGAATGTTAGAATTAGAAGATGTTTTTGTCAGCCGGACAATGCTAACCGACAGTAGTTCCAATTCATTACGTATGATGACTACAATTGATTATTTTAGATTAATTTACTGTGCTTTAGACTGTCACTTAGGCCATGCAACTGTACTGTATTTTGTCAGCTAGTCTACAATATACTGTCAGCTAGTCTACAGTTTATTGTCAGCTAGTCTACAGTATATTGTCAGCTAGTCTACAGTATATTGTCAGCTAGTCTACAGTATACTCCTGACCTGGGCACCTCAGGCAGGGTATTCTACAGTATAAAGAGAGTGATGGTGTTGCATCCCGCACACCATCACCAACAACAACATCGTCAAATAACAAAACGACAACAACAGCAAACTTGTTCGGCTCCCTCCCCTCCCATTACTGTGTTCGGTATAGCACAAACCAATTGGTCGAGATTCGGCTCTCGCCCCCGCTCATCTCCGGGGCGAAACCACACAGACAACTTGGTGCGAAGTGCACATAACTCCGTGAATGCGGGCTTGTCTCGTCTGACGGCGAAACAAGTTGCGATGTTTTGGAGGAATCAGGTGGCTCGATTTTTGATGGATTACAGCTCTATGAATAATATTCCCTTTTTCCAACTCATTTTTCCATCATTTACTAAATTTGCTGCGTAGCTTATTTATTAAACCTAACAGTCGGCCTATCAAAATTGATTACAATATTAAGTAAAATATTAAATTAATACCGATCATATGAAACGAGTCCGGTCCGACTGATTTTGATGAAGTCTCGTCCCAGACGCTCGGAGAGTGGCACCTCGACACGTTCTCCACGATCAAGAAGGTGACACGATCGCTCACCAGTTGGGGCTTGGACCAACACTTTACGGTGAGGGCTATTTTTTCTTCAAAGACCGGCCCACTTGAATCATCTCCAACCCCACCGGCTCGTTAACTGAGCTCTTCGCAACTTTTTGTTCGGTTGAGATGCTCCGTTACAGTAGTATTCTTGGTCCTCAATCATGATTCGAATGCAAGGTCATAGGACTCAAAACCCTCGCACCTCCTGTAGTGCATCAACCCTACTATACCCTGAGTAATACCGCAGAAATATCCCAAGAGATATTACGTTGCTGAAAGAAGGGAAGATTCATGACGGTTGGCCTGAAGGTAACCTTTTAGGGAGCGTGGTTCCTTCCCCATTACTGAGTCGCTTGTGGTTGTCTGGAAAACTACGGGATAGATCAGATATATCTTCCAGAAGCAAAACACGCAAACCTGTTCTCTTTTAAGTGAATGCATTAATACTAAAGTAATACTAGAACCTAGATCTTGAATTCCATCACTTGCGTATTAGGGGCTTCCCACAGGGACAGAAACTGCGGTCTGGTGTTAGTTAAGAAAGGGACAATTCTGTGCACCAATATAAAATCTCTTGAAGTAATGAAAGACAATACCTACAGTAAGCTCGGACTACAGGCTTGTTTCAACAGATAACATTGAGCTGTGCCAGTATTAGCAAGAGAACCTGCTAGTTTTGCTATGGAGGGAATTTTTGGGTTATTTTAATATATGGAAGATGTGGTCGGTTATATCCACGAGGCCAATACGTTATGGGATAAGTCGTCGCTGATGGGCAACACTACTGTACAGTAAATGACATTGCTTACAGAGCCCTCTCAATGCCGGCTCTGTAACCAAGGTCATTGCTATGGAGTGAATGAACCATCGAAGAATTACTGTCCTGAAATTAAATTAAAAACACCCCAAATTTCCCCCTCTGAAAAAAATTACAATAGTGAATAAAGTCCAGGGTGTGCTGGGGACAAAGATTATGAAGCGCATTAGATTTCTCATATCTCAACGGCTAATTGTTGACAGGGGGGATTTTTGGGGTGCTTTACTGATAAGGGATGCAGAACGCCTATTTTCCGAAGGCTTAGGGGGACATGTCTGCCTAATGGAGAGTCTGGAAATGAGGCCGAGTCATGAGGTACTACCTCAAAGGGCTGGTGTAGGGCCAGCCGTAAGGCATGCTGCGTTGGACGAAACCGTCGCCGCAGCGTGCCTTTGCAAAAGGACAAATCGCACCCGCCCAAAGGTCTCCATGACTCGCATGGCGACGTGCCTAGCCGCGTCTGTGAGCACCGCGAATGCGTCTGAGTGCCACCCGCCTAATGGATATCGGCACTGGGATCAGTCGGGACCTGGCATGCGTGGTGATGAAGTCTTGATACCTCCTGAACTTTGACGCTTTCGCGGCGTTCAGAGATGTCAGGGGGCTGAAGCAACGGGCCCGTGTGTTGGAGGGGGCAAGTGGATTGACGAAGGCAACGTCGAAGAAGTCTGTCCCTCCGGTGCTCCCTAAAGCCTTGATAGTTGGCCTTGTGCGGTGTTGGCCAGTGATCATCAGTTGTCACTTGATGTTCGGATTTTTGTCTCTTGAAGAAGCGAAAAGTTTCCAACCAGTGAGTAGTGCTAGTACCTACAGCGTACTGCATCCTCTCAAATCCTGACCGGTCAGTCACAAGAACTGATAAAATAATAACAATGTATGACCTCCGAAGGAAATCTTTCAAATTGAGGACAAGAGGGTTAGGAAAGGGTCGTATTAAAATACGTCTGAAAAGATATTGCGGAATCGATAATATCACTAGTCTTCTTCCCAAAATCGTTCCTGACCGCTATTTAACCAACTCATCCATGCAGATGGCACCCCGCCCGCCAATGCTGTTTCTACTACGCCCTGCGCCTTCTCCCCGATTCCCTCACACAGATTGAACCCCGCTTCAACTGCAGGTTTGAAGTGTACTCCGGCCCATAATCTCGACACTCCGCATAACCTCTCCCATTCCTTCAACGAGTTGATAGGAATCGTCACATCTTCCTTTGGAAATTCCCCACCTCCATACAAACTCGACCCCTTTGCCACCGTTACGTTGTAATCAAACCGATCCCTTCCACCGACAAACAAGAGGGTCTGGTCCACCAGCGCCTTACAAGCACATGCGGACGCTGACGGGAACTCACTGTGCGGCATTGTTCGAATGTACGGTTGCCACTCCCTGACTCGAATTCGAACCCTTCCCTCCCCAGCCTTCCCGCCAACAACCACCGTCTTATTTCCGAACAGAAACTCCATCACCTGCCCTGACGGCCTCACAGAATCCTGCCTCCTTTTCTCCCTCCACACTGCCACTGCCGCGTCATATGTCGCAATATTCGCCCCCAACCCGTATATAACATCCGCATCCAAATCCCAGTCTAGTTGCGGTCCAAGCACAAAGAACCGAATCGCAGCAGCAATGCTGGCAGTGCCTAGCGGATTCTCCGCCGTCCGGAAAGCACTCACCTTATTATCAAACAGTTCTGCCAATATCCTCTGCTTCGTTGTCAACTTTCGCGATACGCGAAACACCCCCGCGCCAATCTCTTCAGTAGACTCAGATCCCTCCCCAACACACTCCCAACCTGCGCATTTCTATTTGTGTATGGCGAGCTCACCCGTAGTCGGGACAGCTCTTGACGCGTCATGCTAAACGCGAGAGTATCTCCTGCAAACGGAACTACATGCTCCTGGTGAAAGAAGAAACCGAGTTGATTTGTCTCTAGGAACGGTTGCCAACGCATGGGGAAGGTCAGATTCCAGGGGGAATTCTTAGGTATGTAATTGGTGTAATCTTGAAACGGAAGCGCGTATTCAGGCGTGGAGGATGTGAAACGACCATCGGCATTCCATCCGTCCAGTGTCATCAACTTTGCGGTGTCCATTCCTTCGCGGTTGCCGACGCCAACTGGTGTTGACATGTTTGTCGAACGGTCATCGGGATCCAGTCCTTGGTCTCTCAGGAGTTGACGGAACGTGGGTATGGCAGACCGGCCGCCAAAGCTTTGCGGTTGGGATTCATATAAGCGGAGGAGGGCATAGAAGATGGCGATGTTTTTGTTGGCGGTTGAAAACTGTGAGGGCGGTTGTTTGAAACGCGTGCGACCGAATATATCCGCTGCGGTGGGGTGGTAGTTGGACCAGGCGTTGAAGGTAGCGAGGTTGAGATAGAGGAGGGCACGGAACTGGACAGGGGTTTCGAGTTGGGACACTAGAATACCGTCAAAGACTGTCGGGTATGCGAGGTAGGCAAAGGCTGAAGTTAAGCGGTCCTCGGTGTTTGGTGTTTGGGACCAGGAATGAGGGAAAAGCGCGACGAGGAGAAGCAGGACGGATAGGAAAACCATGTCGGTCAGAGTGCAAAGTAACGTTCTCTAGATGCACTTGAAATGAGAAAATGCTACAGGATCAAGTACTTGGAATGGCTGCTTTACCTCGTTGTAACCAACGGGGTTGCGAGGCTTAAATCTACATACAAAGGACGCGATCAATGGAGGATGAGGGCCTTTGACAAATGGTAGGCTCTCTGCTGCAACGCTATGCAGTATAGGACTACCATTCCTCGCGACGGGTCATGCCTCTTGAGTAACTGCGTTCGCCGTGATGGATTGCATGCATTTCGAAACCTTGTTCAATGAGAACGCTCCTTTGCGAACATTCCACCGTATGAAACCTAGCATTTTCCGTTATGAATCATTTCCAGTGATAGCCGAACCGCACTTTTCAAACATTAAAGAACCAAACCGAACCCCTTTCCAGTGATATCTAGGATGAAACTTTACTTTATTGAGTATCTATCGTGTACACTGCAAGACTGTCTATACGGCTAAGAACTAACCGGATGTACCAGAATAAAATAGAGCAAATCCTACAGAACTGGTGGGGTTTTGGGCAAATATCTTGATCCCGTACTCTTCAATTGACAAATCAAAGGAGAGATCAACTAAAACGTGTAATTAGATAAGCGTAGAGATCATGTGCTGGCGACTATGCCGCTCTTGAACGAAGAAAAGTTAACCTTAATATGGCTGTTAGGTTATTCGTTATCCATCTTTGTCTGATGCTCGGTAACCAAATGTTAATGTAAGGGACATATGTCCCTTACCATAATACTGTGCACATGTACAGGGAGAGTTCAAGACCCGTCCAGAAACGCTCCGATATATATGTTGCAAAACCCACTATTTGCAATAATCGAGTACAGAAGTGTATTGGAAAAAGTATGAGACGGGGGAACACGGGGGGTCATTTACTTTACCAAAAAAGCTGGCTCATAAACAGCTGGCTTTGCGGTGCGGTGGGAAATTTCGGGTTACTTGATTTGCGTGGGGGAAATTTTTGGGTTGTTTTAATGCATGGAAGATGTGGTCGGTTCTATCCACGCAGCACTCCAGTAACGCTAATGCGTTATTTGAGTGCATGGAAGATGTGGACGGTTGCATCCACGCCGCTGAAAGTGCGTACATAAGTGCAGTATTTAGTACAGTATAGTTGTCTACTGTACCGTAGTACAGCATATAAGAAAAAAAAGTTTAATGCATCAAGTATCTATAGTCCACAGCATATATATATATATATCCACAGCTTTCGACGCATCGTACGGTTTCGCAATTGGCTTAACAATGATACGATATCTACGCTTTGGTACAAATTTACTGGATACCAACCCACATATCCACCACAGTAAATTAACCCCCATTTACACAGTATCTATAGTACTGGGGAGATAATAGTGTGCATGTAACTGAAATATTGAGGCATGGGAATGATGTTTAGTGAAAATTTAATAAGAGCGTATGTTTGTTTATTTTGTTGGAGAGAGTGTACAGTACATTTTCCAAACGAAATCTCCACAATGGTTGGCAGAGAGCAAGATAAGGCTGCTTACTGTGATCTATCACAAGCTAATTTCATTGATGGAATTCAAACTCGAGAGGTTATCTGGCAGAGCCACAAAGAATCTTCACATGAGGCTGAGTTTTTAAAAGTTTCGAGACTTTTGGACTTCTGGCCAGAAATGGGTGACAGCAGAATTTACTTCTTGCATTACCCTTTGTCACACTTTGGGGGATGACCTTTACCTTGACAATTCTTTGACTGCGTTCAACCTCAGCCTTCCCATTTCCCCTTTTTTTACCGTTCCCGATTAGCAGCTGACGTGAAACATCAATTCGCCTACGTGCTACTTGTATCTCGATGTCCATATTTTCAAAATCTTCACCGCAGTAGTGATTTTAATGTTACACGAAAATGCATCAGTTCTCTAATCTCAACGTAGATGGTCAGTCCCCAACGCATCTGAAACAAATCTTTGCTCACCACCACTAGATGCAGTAAAGTTTTCCCGTACGCTACACTACTACAGGTTGACGAAACCGAAGAACCTGGATACATTCCAATGTATCCGGGTCTCTCTACTCAACGGGTACTGTATTTGATCTCACAGCAATCCTCGGAACAATTAGACTCATGATACCTTCGGGTGGATTACATACGATAAATGCCTCCTACATGAACTCGTTCTAGAAAGGGGGAAAAGTTTCGCTAGTTTAATGTTTGGAAATTAGGGCCATGCCCAGACTTCAGGCAGTTGTTCCCTAGGGGATTAAGCTTTGTGGGTGTAAGCTTACTCACTAGAAGATCTGCAGTGTTCTCAGATTAACCTAGAAGACGAATTTGAGACCAGCCATCAGCATGCTACAGTGGACATTGATGACGCTACGGAGTGCGTTAGAGTGAAAACTTTTATAGCCTACCCGAATGTCTTCGTATCCATGTTGTTACCTTGCTTGGGATGTCGCTTAGCAGTGCATAGGCTGTCGGGTTGTCAAACTTGGAGTGTTGAAACAGGGATGGGATCAAGAGTATCTCTGGTAGAATTAGTTTTAGAACAATCGTAAGTTCTCAGTTTTGAGTTTCGATCTGCCGAGTAACACTGTCTTTGATACACCACTGTGTAGTAGAGACTTGTTCGCTGTCGTTATTCCAGTTTTCTATTACACAATGGAGAGCTTGGATAAGAATCTAGTTCTATGAACTGGAGTGAATCCTACGGGGTTTTATACCTAATCTATTAATTTATGCGTAGCCACTTTATTTGACGCCCGGTCGACAGGCTCCCATTCAGTCGATTTTGCTCCAACCCTCCATCGCAAAAGACACTGACTGACGCAGTCCATGCTGCAATATATGAAGAGCTTCCGGTGGGTAGTTGCCGTACACAGGCCTTCAGGGCCTCAATGAGTCTCCCAGGTGCCAAGGAATGGGTCCATTCCCCTCCCACAACAGGCTTGAAGACCGCAATAGGCACACGACATTTCTCGGTGTGGTTCAAATACTATTGCCAAGCCCCGCTCTTCGAGCCAGGAACCCCTTGTCCAAGAGTCGGATGCCCGGAAACCGTGGACATCCACGGCGACCACTTGATACACTGCAGGTACGGAGCGCAACGGATCGTCCGCCACGATGACCAATTCACCCTACTAAGTAACGACCTGAGCCTAGGCGCAAGGCATCCTGCTGTCGAGCCCCGGTCGCACGGGGAACACAAAACAAGGCCGGACATCAGGGCGACGGGCGCCACTGGCGGTACCGATTACTTCGATGTGACCTTCGTGAACCCGCTGGCCCCTTCTCACCTCAGAATGAGACCCTTTAACCCCCTTACCAGCTTGAACGCAGCCCATGCGGACAAGCTACGAAAATACCAGGGATTCTTAGCCAGTTTACCTGGCAGGAACAGACTCGTGCCCGTTCCTCCTATCTCCACACTCGGGGGGTGGCATCCCGAAGCGTTCCGCCACATCACGGAGGTAGCCCGAGCGGTCGCCAACCGAGCCCTGGACCAATACTCCAGGGTGAGGACAAGTCTCCTCCAACTACACGCGGCGTTGATGGTCACCTCCAACGCAGCTTGCTTGTCAACCGGTCTACCAGCTACTTTCTACTTGGTACACACGCTCAAGCACTTACAATATAGGTCCTGCCAATGGTTTCATTACAAGTACAGAGGACTCCCAACCTTTGCATTACAGTAAACCAACCAATTCATTCCTATACATATCGGCCATGCCCGGAGTGCGGCGACAGGTTCTCAACCCCTCCCCGGTACACTCCGCTCTTACCCAGGCAGCTTCGCTCCACTCCTCGAGCACCATCTGCATCTCGTGTACCGAACGAGGTTACACCCCCTGTGGCAGCTCCAACCTCAACCAATCCACTCGAACCACAGCCCATCCCGGATGCCACTCCTCCTCCGCCTTTGCCCACCACCGCTCCTCCTCCGCCTGTGCCCACCGCCTCTCCCTCCTTGAACGGCCCTAGGAGACAACCGCTTCCCCCTTGCACACAATCTGCACTACTCACGTCCCGCTAGCGCAACACATACCGCGACGTGAACGTCAGCGGATTTCAAGGGAGCTAGCTCTTGTCCTTGGACAATGCGCGGACGCACCACATGGTTCTCCTCAAGCTGTGGAGGCATTCACCAAGTTGTTCCTATTCCCGTCCGCGATCCTTGCCAATCCCAAGCCCTCCACCCTCTCAACCCTCATTCCGGGCACAGCATCAAATTCCCGTATTTTTGCTGAACGCATTCAACTGTGGCGTGATGGGCAGTATGAAACTTTGATGCGAAGGGCAAACGCCTTGGCAACGTCCTGCCCGTTGCATAAGGCAACTGAAGAGGAACAAGCGGAGATCAACAAACGGCGCGCCCTGAGGCTTGCAAAGGAGGGCGCTTACGGCAAGGCAGCGCGAGCGCTGGGATCTTCAGGGATCGCATGCCCCTCCGCAGAGGTGGTTTCCATTCTTCGGGAGAAACACCCACAGCGCTCTCCGACTACGGAGTCGTACCAACCCGCTTCCCCTGACTCGTTGCCGGCTTGCCCCCACTTAACGCCAGAACTTGTTCTCCGGTGCGTTCGGGGCTTTCCAAGGGGTAGCGCCGCAGGGGGATCCGGACTCCGCCCAAACCACCTTGTTGAGCTTTTACAGGTCCCACCAGTTGTCAATGGTGGACGAAGCTTGCTAGCTGCTCTAACTAGTGTGGTCAACTTGCTAGCCAACGGGAAGGCCCCTGCGGCTATATCGGCATGGATTGCAGGTGCGCCGCTTACGGCACTCCTAAAACCAGACGGCGGAATCAGGCCGATCGCCGTGGGCGAGACCTTACGTCGCCTGGTGGGAAGATGTTTGCTGACTCGCATTTCCGAGAAGGCTTCCCAATACTTTCGGCCACTACAGTTGGGAGTAGCAACGTCAGGAGGATCTGAGGCAGTTGTCCACGCTGTACGGCGACTTTATGAGGAGCATGGCGAATCGGCAGAGTATGCACTGTTAACCGTTGACCTTCAAAACGCATTCAACCTGGTCAGCCGAAGTGCGTTTTTGAAGGAGGTCGATCAGAGGTTCCCAGAGCTCTTACCTTGGGTCAATTACACGTACGCGGTAAACCCGGGTCATCTGTGGTGTGGGGATGAGATGCTCCGGAGCGTGGTAGGCGTGCAGCAAGGGGATCCCCTGGGTCCACTTTTATTCTCCCTTGTGCTGCAAAAAGTGACGCGGGAACTGAAAACCCGCCTGGAAAATGTGGGCGACGCCACAGGCAGGCCTTCTGCACTCCTGCAGCTGTGGTACTTGGACGATGGGTACATAGTGGGCACCCACGAAGCCATTCGAACGGCACTAGAGTTCCTCTCTTCCGTGGAGGTGCGCGCTTTGGGTTTGCACCTCCGCATGGATAAGTGTGCCGTCTGGTGGCCAACCGCTCCCCCCCGTCTGTTCAGCAGTCCTTCCCAGCCGACCTTCGGCAGGACTATAGTGAAGGGACACAAGTGCTCCGCGCCCCAATCGGATCGAAACTATTCGTGGAGCGGGAGTTCTCAAAGCATGTCGCTTCGCTGAAGCCTCTCCTCAGCGCTTTGGTAACCCTGGAGGATACTCAAGTAGCTCTCCATCTACTACGGACCTGCTTCGGCGTATGTCGCATTAACTACCTCCTACGTGTAGTTCCCCCTCATTCCACTGCTAAAGGGGCTGCGGAATTCGATTCCGCTGTTGAGGCTACACTGCGGGAGTTGATGGGCGGGGTTCTGGACAGCAATACTTTTCGGGAATTGCAACTCCCTGTGGCGCCCTTCGGCCCCCTCAAGCCAACTTTTGGCATTGGGCTTCGCTCTGCGAAGCTCAGTGCGGCGGCTGCGTTCCTTTCCTCCGTGTCCCTCACGCGTGCCCTTTGCTCTACCCTTCTGGCTGTGCTACCGAACACTGCTCTTCATTCATACAAATCCGCAGTTCGGGCGCACGACGACTGGAAGACTCAAGTGGCACCCGAGAAGGTGGTCATTTCACGGCTATCGACTCAGTGCAGAGGTTTGGGCAGGGGCAACTCGTCCGCCCAGTTGAGGAAAAGGCCTTTGATGACATGCCGAAGGGAGATGAGAGGACTGTTGCATTCCGAGCCTCGTTGTCAGTGGAGGGTTGCAAGGACTGGCTGTCATGCCAACCGGCTCCGGGGTTGGGTACCTACATCCCGGACCGCAATTACAAGACGTGGCTGCAGTTCTATTGCAGGGTGCCACTGTTTCCTCCAGCTTCGAAATGCCACAAAGGGGTATGCACGACCCTCATGGATCAGTATGGTGACCACGCGCTGTGCTGTGCCTATGGATCCACACGCGGGTGGCGGCATGACTCCCAGACACGTTTGTTTGCTGCAGATCTCTCCAAAGCTGCCCGACACCCTGTCCTCGAGCCGCCACAACCCGGCCATGCAGTTCGCCCGGACATCAAGGCGCTTGGAGAGAACGGGGGCACGGACTATTATGACGTAACCGTTATCCATCCCCTGACCCGCCCGCCTTCCCTCCCTGGCGCGATGCCCACTCAAGCCCCTTAACCATGCTCGCCTGGGCAAGGACACTCGCTTTGCCGAGTTAATACGTTCCAAGGGTCCTGGGCATCGCTTCATTGCGCTTCCACTATCCACGTTGGGGGGCTGGCACCCTTCCGCTCGGGACTTCGCCAACCGGGTTGCGACTGGTATTGCCGCACGGGCAGCCATTCCGATTGCTGATGCGCAGCGAACATTGTTCGCTCGTCACGCGGCGAGACTCGTCCAGAATAACGCCAGTTGTTTTTGGAAGGAGTTTTGAGCGACACTTAGGCCGCAACTTGAAATTGTGTATACAGTGTATTCCAGAGAACCTCCGTTCTGAGGGTATGTACAGTAAGTGGTTACCCTACTTACAGTAGTCCTAGCGTGCGATTGCTCTTAGCAGGAAAATTACGTATACCAACACTCAGTGACTGAAACGTCTCCGAATTTTTGACAAATTCTACTATGGTACCCTTCAGTTCATCAAAAGTGTGAGGGCCCTTGATGAGGAGGAAATCGGAGAGCCGCTTATCCCCCATAGCCGCCTTACGCAGCATTCCGTACTTGGCTTGGGCGTTGAACCCAGCCTTTTCATAAAGATCACACAAGTACACCAATGAGCTTAACAAATCGTCGAAGTTCAGGCGGGCCTCTATGGCGGTACGAATCATCTCATCTGGTTCTACCTCCTTGGCATACTCTTTCACAAGCCACTCACATACCTCACCGAAGTTACGCCCATTCCCGTTAAGAGACCACCCGTCGATAAACTTGGACTTATATTTGTGCTTTGCGTCACCATGAAGATAGGCGAAGATACTTGCGGCCTTCTCTTCATCGCCCTTCTCTCGCATCACAACGTTGACATATGTGTAAAGAAACTCCTCAACGTCTTCAGTCTTGCCCCCTGTGAACGTTATACGAGCAGCATTGAGATCCATGATTACCGAAAAGAAATCCCCGCGAAGTGTTCCTTACTACTGCTCAACTCGAATACCTCGGGTGCAACCCCCTCCACAAGAGTACCAAATGATAGGGATAAATCGGCGGGGAAGAGATCCTCAGAACCGATTACCCTGAGAAGGAGGTGTTGCGAGCGACAAAAGTGCTACCGTGGTATTGTTGAACGAACAAAAGGGAGTGTATATAGAAGTGAGTTGAGAAAGCTACAAGCAAGTATAAAAGGGCAGAGTCTACCACTGACGCTCTGCGACTAGCGTAAGAAAAAGTTTTCTTGGGTCTGAAGTTGACTCTCAACTTCCTACTACTCGGGACTTGGCTTGAAGTTGTCTGCCAACTTGCTTCACCTCCACTAAAGGAAGCAGTTTACTCGGCTTATATAGACTTTTGGCTACCCTAAAAGTCTCAAACAAACATACTAATAACCATAAAATGTATTACGGTAATCGTGTGAACCAGGGAGACTATTAGAAGATATTTCCTCAAGGTAAATATCTAGGTGCCATACCCATGCCAGCCACCCATCGGCCAGGGGTGGGAATTGATGTGGCCATTATATAGACCTTTCAGAGCTACTTGTAGTATCACCCACAACCTGGAACTGTACTGACATCTACTATGACAGCGTGTCCTAAAATGAAAAAAAATCAACCGATGAATTTGCCACACTCACCCAAATTAAAAATATCTTGCAAATTCAAAAACTGTAAAAATATCTTCCCAATTCCGATACTGTATACAATCATGGTCCTCATCTAGATTTTTTTCGTGCGCGAATTTGCGCACATCACGCCCTCTCGCTCAAGACGAACGTCCCGACTCGTCACTGTTCTTCTTCTGCTTCCGTTAGTGTTCGCTGTCTTATTGATAAAATGTATGGTCTCTCAAACGGGTACGGATGCAACTGATTACCAATATGATGCTCTAAAAAGTAGGTTCGCATTACTGGTACCTCACTTTGTAGCATAGCCTCATATATTGGTTTGATCACATCGAGGTGGGGTTGAATACATTCTTCTTCCGTGACTCTTCCGAATCTTCCAAGAGTGAAAAAATATATGTGATATGCAAACTCTTCTGGAAGATGCCGGAGGAATGGATGTCGATAAGAAAAGAAGACGCGCATCATCAAGAACGAATCTTCGTAAGATAAGTGCGGTCCATGTAGCGCCCTAAAACATAAACAGATGCTTATCATGAAATAAGAAATGACCTGCGCATCGTTCGCATCCTCGGAGATATTGCGCAGCCAAAAAGATAATCTTCTTCTTCCGACTGTATGCTGTGCATGGTTGTGAAGGAGAGCTAGAGATGAAGTTGTGGTGGACGGTCCCGATGAATGGCCGCGACCAGCTCCTGACGTACTGGGACCTGCACGAGGTCCTCTCGGGGGACGACCGGAACCTCTTCTGGGCGGGTTGTTGTCTCCTGAAGGTCCTCCTCTGGTCATCATCACTGCTTCAGGAGGATCCTCGCCGCCTCCAACGTTCCCAATTTGTGGCGGAGAAACGTAAGGTTCCCATAGAGGATACGGGACCAGCCTGTATTCCATATCCGGGGGTAAGGCGTAACCTCTCAGTCGCACGTCTTGGTTGTTCTTGAGAAATACGTAAATTGGACGGATAATATTCAGATACGTTTGCGACAAGTCTCCAGCAGCTACCATTCCATATCTTCCTATAGAGTAATGATATATTACCTCCACAAACTCTGGACCTGCTTCCGTGAACCTTCCGTTTTGGAATGAAAATAGAACTCTTATTAATAGTCGGAAATCTTCTTGAGGTAGCAATGGTCCGTTCAACGTACGAAAACATAGGCATATATTAATGTAGAAATGGATGATTACGTGGAGTTCGTAGTAGTCCCGCGTAACCGAGATGATCCATTCCCAGGCCCTTTTTCCTCCCATAGGAATCATTCTATAGTTAAAGATGAGTATGCCCCGTGGTTGCGCATAGTCCTGTGTGAGAAGGAATTCTTCAGGCCTCTGATGGTAAGGGACCAGACGACGTGCATGGATGGCCCTCCTTGATCTCTTCCCTGAGCTTGAACAGAGCTGATAGTGCGGGTGTCTTTCCTCCGTGACGATGCAAGGGTTCGAGTACTTGGTTTGGAAGGCCGGCCACTTCACAGCCTGCTGCATTGCTTTTCCATGTACTACAAGTACTTTAGAGCCAACTGAAAAGGTTCTGACTGCAGGTTCTGCATCCTTATTTCTTGTCTGTGTTAGCGCGCGGTGTGATCTCCAGCCTTCGGTGGCCAGTAGTTCAACTTCCCTACTCTCTTCATCGATAATATTTGTTTCCATGTCTCTCTGTAACATTCTAGGAGCCCTTCCGTACATTAGCTCGAATGGTGAGCGTCCATTTCTTCCTCTTCTTCGACGGTAGCCGTATAACACTTTTGGTAAGGCATCTTCCCACTGGATTTCATTCTCCAACATAGTTTTCGATATTGCTCGTTTGATGGTTCCAACCATCCTCTCCGCTTTCCCGTTGGACATAGGAGCGTATGCGAGAACGGTCTTCAGCTGAATTCCTTTCTCTTCCAAAAAACGAAGCAGTGAAGTTGCAGTAAAACAAAGGGCGTTATCCGAGATGATCCTTTTTGGAAGACCAAACGGTTCAATTATTTCTTTTTCGATGAATCTCAGTACCACCTCAGCATTTGCCTCCTCGACTGCAACTGCTATTGGCCATCCAGTAAGATGTTCCACCCCTATAAGGAGATATTTGTTTCCGGAAGAAGTTTCCTTGAACGGGCCCGCGAAGTCAATTGAGAAGGTTTCAAAGAGACCGGAAACTGGAAAACTTAGAGTTGTCTTATACTTCCGTATTGGAGTGAATTTTTGGCAGTTGTCGCAGCTTTTCACGAAGTTATAGACGTCCTTATGGATACCGGGCCACCAGAATCTCTCAGTTACGAATTTTTTGGTTGTTTCGAGATCCCAATGCCCTAGCTCATCATGGAAAGTCCTCAAGATCTTCATTCTTTCTTTCAAAGGGGCCACTAGTCGGGGACCGGCTTTAGTGTGCCGGAAAGTTTCCCATTCCACAATGTAAAAGCCTTTTGATTCCTGCGTACCCAATTTCGGTGTTCAAGATCAACCTTTCTCATTTCTAGTCCATCGAGGAATTTGATCAGTCCGTGAATATTAGCTTCGTACTCGTTATCGTTCGGCAACTGCAACTCGGCGACTCCGACGATGTCCTCCGAAGCTTTTTCATTTGGAATCAGTGCGTCCCTCAAGCGGGATAGGTAATCGGCAGGCTGATTATTGCGTCCGGGTCTATACACAATTTCAAACCGATATTCTGCGAAAATGTCGAGCCATCGGGCCAAGCGGTGATGTACATCCTTCTTTTGGAATGCTGTTTTAAGTGCCTGGTGATCAGTTATCAAGACAAATTTCTCGAGTGATAAAAGGTATACGCGAAACTTTTTCAGCGCGAAGACGACAGCTAGCGCTTCTTTCTCGCAGACTGAGTATCTCTTTTCCGCGTCATTCAGAGTTCGGCTTGCGAATTGAACAGGGTGTAGTCTTCCGTTTTCATCTTTTTGGGACAAAACGGCACCCAAAGACCGTTCTGAGGCATCTGTCTCCACAACGAATGGTCTCTTGAAATCTGGGTACATGAGAACTGGGGGACACATAGCTTATCTTTAAGCTCCTGAAATGCAGTTTCCATTTCCTTGTTCCAGTAAATTTTCCGTTCTTCGTAGTGCTGGCATGTAACGGTGCTGCAGTCTTGGCGAAATCTTTGATAAATCTTCTGTAATATGAGGCCAGTC
Organism: Kappaphycus alvarezii; assembly: GCA_002205965.3. Lineage (NCBI taxonomy): Eukaryota > Rhodophyta > Florideophyceae > Gigartinales > Solieriaceae > Kappaphycus > Kappaphycus alvarezii. The sequence goes on from NADL03000808.1 coordinate 145,431, forward strand.
CTAAGAAGCTTCGGACCTCCGTCTTTGAAGCGGGCCTTGGTGCCAACTTTATTTTTTTCGTTTTCTCTGGATCCACTCTAATTCCCTCTTGGTCGACGATATGACCGAGTAATTGGATAGAAGTTTTCGCAAAGAAGCATTTGCTCAACTTAATTTTCAAGCTATACTCCGATATCCTCTCCACAACTGTCTTGACGTGCGAGATGTGCTGATCCAATGTTTCTGAGAATATGACGACATCATCGATATAGACTCTTGCGAATGGAAGTCCTTTCAAAACCTCGTTCATCATTCTTTGGAATGTAGCTGGTGCATTCATGAGACCAAAAGGCATCACTTCGAACCTGAACGTACCGGCTTTGCTGGTAAAGGTTGTTTTTTCCTTACATTTTTCATCCAATGGAATCTGCCAATAGCCAGTGTAAAGGTCAATTGAGGTGAAATATCTCCCGTCCTTCAGGTCCTCGAGGATCTCCTCCATGTTCGGAATCGGAAATCGATCGGGTATCATTCTCTGGTTCAGTTGTCGGTAATCGACGCAAAAACGCAGCTTTCCATCCTTCTTTGGTGCGACCACAACTGGAAACGACCATGGGGATGAAACTGGTCGAATAATATCATTTTTCAGCATACTTGTAACATTTTCTGAGATAAATTGGTCATATTTTGGCGGTTGACGTCTAGGCTTGTGGTAAATCGGTTGAGTGTCGGTAAGTTCGAACGAGTGAGTAACCGGTACACTTGCTTGTCTTAAATCTGAAACGCTCCATGCAATTACTTCGGAAGATGTTAACATGTCGGATATTTTCAGTGAGGCGGGGGGGAAGGTGCTGCACTTTTCCTTGGATTTCTGCCATTTGGCGCCCTTTTTCTTCTTGATCCTCAACCTCAATATTTTGAAGGACCTCTTCCGTCGTGCTCACATCTTCATATATGGAATTCGCGTATTCTTATTTTCTTTGCAAAGGTAATCTTCTTTCATGCTCCGAATTCTGTCCTTTGATTCGATATCATCGCAAAAAGAAACACATTCGGGTTTCAAACTTATCCTAGAATCCAGTCGTCATCTGTTTCAAACCCGGAATCATAATCGTCCCATGCCATGTTCATTACCCCCGAGGGTACCCTTTTCCACTTCCGAAAGTGTTAGTTGGTTCCGAATCTTCGCTGTCATAGCTAGAAGTGAAATCTTCACTGTCCGTTTCTTTTAAATCTTCAGGATGCGTGCTTTTGTCGAAATCCAGGGGCATCTTCACGGTTCTGCCGTCAATATTAACTGAAACCATTTGGTTGCCCAAGTCAATGCATGTCCTAGTCTTTCCATTGTGGGGCAGCCAATGATTGCATCGAAAGGGAGATCCGGCATGACAAGAAAGTCTACATCAACTTTAGAGTCCCCAAAGAACACGGAAACCTTGTCAACAGTGCCCATGCATTTTGAGACGGTTCCATCCGCTACAGTTATTTTTCGAGTCGTTGGAGTAATTTCGAGACCTAGATCTGTCACCAAAGTTTCTGAAATGAGGTTTGGAACAGCACCCGAATCGAAGAGAGCTTGGGTTTTCATACCCAATACTTTGACTGGTACCAGCTTAAGACGTCTTGGTGCTGTCGAGGCCGATTGAAGAAACAGTTTCTTACCCTTAGCGGACTTATTAGACCTGATAATTTTTTTGAGTTCTTTTCTCGCATCCTCTGCGTCGCCCCTCAAAAGTTGACCAAACGTTATCCCAGTTGGGGCCGATGCAAGCTCAGCCACCAAATTGTACCTCTTCACATACTCTAGTACGTCCTTAGAGATACTCTTAACTTTCTTACTCTTTTTCGTCTTCTTGGCCGGAGTGACTCCCACTCCTGGAACAACTTGATCAGACCTCTTGGTTCGAGGAGGTACAGGTGCTGGGATATGCTCCAGCATTCCATACTCTAGCCTAGGTTTCTTCGATAAAATGTTCCCTTCCCCATCCCTTTTTGTCACATTGACTTGACTAATCTCTTCAGCGATGGATACGTTACCGGCATCCGTCAACCTTTGATCCCTTCTATTTTGTAAGATTTTCACCTCTGGTCCTGACTCACTCCTTGCTTCCGATAAATTTGCTCTTCTGTTGTCTTTAGACCAGCAGTTACTTTCATGATGCCCATATCGACCGCACTTTGCACAACGAGTGTTTCTATGTGGATTATCAGGACACCTGTTTGCAAAGTGTCCAGGCTTGTGACAGTAAGAACAGACTTCTGCGGCCTTAGGGGCCCCAGACTGGTTCTTCTTAATGGTAAGAGTAAGGCTTTCCAACTGCGAGGTTATCATGTCAAGTCGATTATCGAATCGGGTTTCCAACCTTTCTTCCAAGTTTTTGACATCGCTCCTGACAGATTCTAATGCCGCTGCACTAGTAGCCGGCCTTTGATAATTCTTTTCAGGATGTACGATAGACATCGATGTGCGGGTTTCCCTCGGTACCTCACTCAGTGACTGAAACGTCTCCGAATTTTTGACAAATTCTACTATGGTACCCTTCAGTTCATCAAAAGTGTGAGGGCCCTTGATGAGGAGGAAATCGGAGAGCCGCTTATCCCCCATAGCCGCCTTACGCAGCATTCCGTACTTGGCTTGGGCGTTGAACCCAGCCTTTTCATAAAGATCACACAAGTACACCAATGAGCTTAACAAATCGTCGAAGTTCAGGCGGGCCTCTATGGCGGTACGAATCATCTCATCTGGTTCTACCTCCTTGCATACTCTTTCACAAGCCACTCACATACCTCACCGAAGTTACGCCCATTCCCGTTAAGAGACCACCCGTCGATAAACTTGGACTTATATTTGTGCTTTGCGTCACCATGAAGATAGGCGAAGATACTTGCGGCCTTCTCTTCATCGCCCTTCTCTCGCATCACAACGTTGACATATGTGTAAAGAAACTCCTCAACGTCTTCAGTCTTGCCCCCTGTGAACGTTATACGAGCAGCATTGAGATCCATGATTACCGAAAAGAAATCCCCCGAAGTGTTCCTTACTACTGCTCAACTCGAATACCTCGGGTGCAACCCCCTCCACAAGAGTACCAAATGATAGGGATAAATCGGCGGGGGAAGAGATCCTCAGAACCGATTACCCTGAGAAGGAGGTGTTGCGAGCGACAAAAGTGCTACCGTGGTATTGTTGAACGAACAAAAGGGAGTGTATATAGAAGAGAGTTGAGAAAGCTACAAGCAAGTATAAAAGGGGCAGAGTCTACCACTGACGCTCTGCGACTAGCGTAAGAAAAAGTTTTCTTGGGTCTGAAGTTGACTCTCAACTTCCTACTACTCGGGACTTGGCTTGAAGTTGTCTGCCAACTTGCTTCACCTCCACTAAAGGAAGCAGTTTACTCGGCTTATATAGACTTTTGGCTACCCTAAAAGTCTCAAACAAACATACTAATAACCATAAAATGTATATACGGTAATCGTGTGAACCAGGGAGACTATTAGAAGATATTTCCTCAAGGTAAATATCTAGGTGCCATACCCATGCCAGCCACCCATCGGCCAGGGGTGGGAATTGATGTGGCCATTATATAGACCTTTCAGAGCTACTTGTAGTATCACCCACAACCTGGAACTGTACTGACATCTACTATGACAGCGTGTCCTAAAATGAAAAAAATCAACCGATGAATTTGCCACACTCACCCAAATTAAAAATATCTTGCAAATTCAAAAACTGTAAAAATATCTTCCCAATTCCGATACTGTATACAATCATGGTCCTCATCTAGATTTTTTTTCGTGCGCGAATTTGCGCACATCACTCCTCATAAAGTCGCCGTACAGCGTGGACAACTGCCTCAGATCCTCCTGACGTTGCTACTCCCAACTGTAGTGGCCGAAAGTATTGGGAAGCCTTCTCGGAAATGCGAGTCAGCAAACATCTTCCCACCAGGCGACGTAAGGTCTCGCCCACGGCGATCGGCCTGATTCCGCCGTCTGGTTTTAGGAGTGCCGTAAGCGGCGCACCTGCAATCCATGCCGATATAGCCGCAGGGGCCTTCCCGTTGGCTAGCAAGTTGACCACACTAGTTAGAGCAGCTAGCAAGCTTCGTCCACCATTGACAACTGGTGGGACCTGTAAAAGCTCAACAAGGTGGTTTGGGCGGAGTCCGGATCCCCCTGCGGCGCTACCCCTTGGAAAGCCCGAACGCACCGGAGAACAAGTTCTGGCGTTAAGTGGGGCAAGCCGGCAACGAGTCAGGGGAAGCAGGTTGGTACGACTCCGTAGTCGGAGAGCGCTGTGGGAGTTTCTCCCGAAGAATGGAAACCACCTCTGCGGAGGGGCATTGGGTTGGTTTACTGTGAGTAATGGAAAGGTTGGGAGTCCTCTGTACTTGCAATGAAACCATTGGCAGGACCTATATTGTAAGTGCTTGAGCGTGTGTACCAAGTAGAAAGTAGCTGGTAGACCGGTTGAAAAGCAAGCTGCGTTGGAGGTGACCATCAACGCCGCGTTTAGTTGGAGGAGAATTGTCCTCACCCTGGAGTATTGGTCCAGGGCTCGGTTGGCGACCGCTCGGGCTACCTCCGTGATGTGGCGGAACGCTTCGGGATGCCACCCCCGAGTGTGGAGATAGGAACGGGCACGAGTCTGTTCCTGCCAGGTAAACTGGCTAAGAATCCCTGGTATTTTCGTAGCTTGTCCGCATGGGCTGCATTCAAGCTGGTAAGGGGTTAAAGGGTCTCATTCTGAGGTGAGAAGGGGCCAGCGGGTTCACGAAGGTCACATCGAAGTAATCGGTACCGCCAGTGGCGCCCGTCGCCCTGATGTCCGGCCTTGTTTTGTGTTTGCCGTGCGACCGGGGCTCGACAGCAGGATGCCTTGCGCCTAGGCTCAGGTCGTTACTTAGTAGGGTGACTTGGTCATCGTGGCGGACGATCCGTTGCGCTCCGTACCTGCAGTGGATCAAGTGGTCGATTAGACAGTGGTGTAGCAAAAAAGTTCAGTCTTGGATGAATTAAGAAGCTCGGGGTAACTGCAAACATTTTTATTGTTGCGCATTTCATTTCGTACAATGTTTTTATTCGACGCAGACCCCAGCGTCTTCGTTCTATTTACTTCGTTATGTTTTATATGTACTATTTTATAGTTATAACTCTACTTTCTAGTGCCTAGCGGCGGTAGCACTGTCCTCATATGAGGCACACTTTGTCCTAATATAGGGACAAGAGTGTTTATAATACAAAAAATTTACAATTAGTAAAAAGTCTTTTTGAGTACCTTTAAACATTTCTAAAACATTTTCCTCTAAAAAATATAATTGCAATAAGAATGTGCTCAATAGCTTCAACTCTACAAAACTTCGGCTCAAAAATTCAACTACGACATAAAATGTGGCAAATTGGTTTTAAAATCAAATGTTACCAAGTGGAATAAAGGAGTGGGTACCATGAAAAGCGCTAAAATTATCGAAACGTTTATTGTAATCGAGCTTCACTGCTGTTGAGACTGTAGGTTAGCAAAAAATTACAGAAAAAGAATACTTATTAACTAAAAAACCTAACTCTACACTATTTCCTCAGATGAGGAAAATGGTCCAATGGACATTAGTAACATCCAATGAGTTAACAAAAATTTAGAACTTATAGAGCAGAAATAAAGTACTGTCTACGAAAATAGGGGTTCTTTTGGATTCTTGTGGGAATCTCGGTACACTTCGCTGACTCTTTGCCCCCAATTTTCAGAAACACACTGAAATCATCTCTACTGCTCCTTCAGTAGCATCACAGCTGCCTCTCTCGTTGTTTCATTCTGTGAAAATATTTCTCTCTACGTCAATTCCATAGGGCATCTCGCATTATGGCTCATCTGAGCCATGTTAAAATAGTAGGCCGAAAATGTCGAGTTTTTGTGTGAAAGGAGGGGCGGGAAGGTAGGGCCAGAGCCGAAGGGAGACGTAGTAGTTGCTATACCCGCAATCTGGTGAGTTCATATATAAACCTGCACGGTTTGCTCTAAATTCCAGATTGCTTGGAAGGCAGTGCCACAATGCGGTGGAATGCTTCTTGCCCGAGATCTCTTTTCAAACATTGGAGTGGAAATCCATTTTGTATTTACCAGGCGTGTGGAAGTTAAGAATCTTTACAGATTGAAAAGTGAGCCAAGGTGTAGTACGAAGTCGTTTTATAATGTGCAAAAGCGTAGAAACTCGTTGATGAGGAAAAAGTCATGAAATTTCTAGATGGCCTGTAGGATGCCTACTTTTGAAATATTTAAAATCAGAAAATAAATAATTTCATTTGATTGAGTAATAAATTACATGAAATGGAACCTGAGAAAATAATGAGTACTTTCCTAATTCAAAGATAAGTTTATCGACGGAGGAAAGTCCATTTTACCAGCAAAATGGCAGAAATACTCATATACTACAACGCAAGACAGATTTACTAATCATATTTTCGACTATAAGTAATATTTTTTGTAAACATTGTTCACGCGTAGCGATAATTGTTGGAGATATTTTTATACAAAAGATGATTGACTTGCACTTTTATTAAAATAAATGTGACTTCTAGAATATGAAAGTAAAATCGAAACACATACAACTATTTCAAAGTTTCATAGTCTAAAATTGAAAAAATTTAGAATTCAAAAATGAATGCCTCTACAACTAACAATAAACGTAGAATGTTTCTCAATTAAATACAATTTCAATATTTTTGTACCAATGTAGGAAGTAGGGATGGATATTAAAGTATTTTCACACTTTATTTAACTATTTAACCTTGAAAGGGTAAACCAAGTTTACTCCGTTGACTGAGATGAGTTACAAGATAAATTATCTCTTATACACATAAACTCAGATAAACAAATTCAAGAAGCTTTTAGGTATTATATACAGGTCTATCTATTTTTTAAACTGGATATGGTGGCTAGTTCAGCCAAAAATTCAAACCATTTTCTTAGTTTTGTTCGTCTCAAATTTTTCTTACTTATTTACCATCCTTTGCTATTTTATTGTCTTAAAACACAATACATTTATGAATAGGTACGTGAATCCTTTGAATAATTATATGCAAGTAGAGTAACGCGGATGCGAATAACTGTACGACATAATAATGCAACAGTATTAGCATTTTCGAAAACTTAAGTGAAGGGATTTTTCACTAGAATGTGTTTAATAAACAGGTTGTCGCGACAAATGTGAATTCTAAGAATTTTTTGAGGTATAGAGTTGAAATTTAAAGAATATTGTAATATACTCAAGTTGGTCAAAAGTGGATTATGCTAATTTCAATTCACAGGATTATGTTACTGCATCTGAAAAAAACTTCGTAAAAACAGTTTCAAGATTTTTTCGAGCGCATAGATCTGTAAGAGGAGCCAGATTGTAAATTTCTTAACACTAAAGATTGAATTGATTGATCATAAGCCAAGAGATTAGATGATTTTTAGGTATATATAAGAGGATTTCTATAAGTAGATACTACAGATAAAAGAATTCCAAAAAGGACAAATGTACCATTCAAAGAGTTAAAACTGTAAATTTCAAAATAATTTATTCTGTCATTCTGTTTTTCACGTTGATTTCTTGAGAATTATACAGCTTCGATACTTTTTATTTGTCACTTGCCTAAGACATTTTATAATAATAATCAAATTTTATACTCTTACTTGAATTAAAATCGAAAGATACATGAGCATAGATGCAAGCTAAGATTTTTGCATGATTTTGAATAAGATTTAAATCAAAAGTCCAGTCCAGGAATATTATATCATTAATCAGCTTCACAGAAAGTACAAATGGTTGATAATTACTCATAGAAGTGGATTAGAGTATTTAAAACTGATTTTATACCAGCAAGAAACCAATTGTATTCTGAATAAACTTGTAATTTAGCATTCAATTTGATAAGAAAATGTAAATTAAGACACAAAAAATGATTCGGTGAATATTTTTGATTAGAAATGATGAAAACTTCTCGATATGCTGATCCGGAATCTAAACATAGAAATTGCATTGAAATCTTTGAGAGATATCAGCTGAATATTATAGCAAGGATAGAAAAAATAATTTCCATAAGGGGTCAAGATCCTTATGGAAACTATTTTCAATAACATCGAGCTCGTCCCGTCCGCCAATATTCCTTGCGCAATGCACATCTTCCAGTCTTTCTGACACTCCTTTGATCTCAACAACATCAGTCTCATCGGCGTAACATCTAACTGGTCCAATCCCCCAATATTTCTTGCTCAATGCACAACTTCCAGTCCCCCTAACTCTACTAGGAACTCAAGAACATTAACCTCATCAGCGATAACCCGAACTAGACCCATACACAAGTATTGCTTGCTGCATATTATGAATTCATATCAGCAAAGTCGGGGAAACCACCAACCATAATCAGTCTTTCATCAATGATTTATATATAGCTCCCATCTTTCTTCGGAGCAAAATGTAATGCCCATTTCATTACTTCAACTGACCCACTGTCGACCAAAAATTGATAATGGTGCTCTTCAATCACAGTTATGTTACCGGTATCCTCTCTATCGCTACCTCCTGCATCAATACTTAAATTTTTCCCATCGATGAACTTACCAGAGGATGTTTGGGGAACGATGAACAGAAAAGGTGGAGGAACGAGTTATTAGAAAGGCACTATAAACTTGTAAGAAGAATTAATCCATCTTTTCTAATACCTCTTGTGTACTTCACCTGCTACAGTGCGGCCGAATCCTCTTCAAACATTCCGGGCGAAAGACTACTCGGTTCAACAAGTTCGCTGAAAAATGTTTTCAACAAAACATTATTCATCGTCTACTTGGCCCGGTTTCCACTGGCATTCTTCATCTTCTTCTTTTCCAAGGTATCCGACTAAATTCAATAGTTAAGAACGGTTGCTAGGGCAAACATAAGCCTTGAAGGGAGCAATGGTTTAATCAATTGCCTCTTTTCTTTGAAGTTGAGAGGCATCCAAGAGACCCAGAGCTCCAACTCTGGGCATCAACCCGGAAGATCCGGGATGACCTTGACTATCCCGTCCCGCATCAACACCAGAGACTTGGACTTGGTGTGAAGAGCTGGCTGGAAACGTTTCCAGCCGGGAATAAAGATGAGTATAAAACCTTCTCGAAGGATCATCTGCAGGGTTTTGCTCCAAGGGAATCCAAATTTGTGTGAATCGTATGACGCAGACAAAAGATACTACCGCGATCTTCTGAGAAAGGCATCTTAAACCAGGAAAACTTGATCTGCCCTTACCCAATAGGTAATAAATGACCTGCGAACTGCTCATAATAGCCGTTCTGTGAAATGTAGTTTCCTTCTGTCAAGCGAGCCAGCGAGGCCCGCTAGAACTGTCTGTCCTTCCAGCACATTGATATAATGATGGTAGTTTCACGCTTTAGGCACAATGAGTTTCCATCTAATATCGCGGACGGGATTCTACGAAGGAGGACAATTCGAGAGAATTTAGAAACAAGCTGAAGTTGGCCCGGGTGCCAAGCGGTATAGGGCGCGTACATGGAAGCCCCCTGGAGAGGAGGCATTCGAGACGATGAAGTACTTGTCCAGTACTTTATGGATGTCTTAGTGGAGTAAAGACGCCAATGTAACCAAAAGACGTAACTCCATGCGGGAATCCTGAGTCGGGATACACAAACCCCAAACAAACAGCTTACACCAATTTGAGGCTTCTCAGTCAGTTCTTCTGTTTTCAGAGACACAGACCTTGGGTACCAAGCTAGAGAGAGGACTAGACCATAAATGCACGTAAATAGCGAACGAGAATGCAACTCTCAATTTAGTCAAGGTGGATAAATATTTCCAAATCAAAAATTGCCATATGCGTTTCCACTTTCCACAAACGCTTTCGGTAATAACACCTGCGAGCGAGGACAGCTTTCACATAAAAGCGACCTCACCCCTCGGTTTCCCTCAAGTTTCGTACCTCGGTTAGCTTATTTGGTCATTCCAGATCCTTTCCGTGTGTTTACTTCCCTCCAAAATTCATGGGAAGCGAAACGGAAGGGATAGGAACATTTTCAAAAATAACGAGAGAAGTAGGTAAACGCACACAAACAAATTTCGATTTCTAAGGGGAGCTTAGACCAGGCCCACCAAGCTTTATGACGAGATTTCTCCAGAATTCGGAGCTTTAATTCTTTTACGTTGTTACCCCGCAAGCGGGAACTAAGAGTACCAATCTATGAGAATCTTTGCTACGTCAGACCCAATTGCTGGGACCCTCAGAGATCAGCGTCTTACATCCCAACTTTTTCATAGTGTTCGGAATAACAAAAACATAAAAGTAGCAATTACAATCCATTAAGGGAGCTTCTTACGTCAGAAGCAGGGGTCCTTTCGAAGTCTGTGCCCTAATTCCCTCCGTTGTCACGAAGAGTACCAGCCAAAGCGTGAACTCCGACTCAACCCCCCCCCCGAAGTAGGAGATTTGTCCATAAGAAAAGTTGTTACGCCAGGACCCGAGAGACCCAACGAGGTCGGCGGGTTACTTCCTTGCGTTGTTACAGCGCACCCATCACCACTGAAATAGGAACGATAATCCATAAAGGGCCTTTCTTGTTACGTTTAAAACGATGTCGGTGCCTTACTTCCTTTCTTTGTCACAAGAAAGGCTCCGGATACGGGCTGGCACCGACTCGAGCTCCTCCTCTGCAGTATGAGATTAATCCATAAAAAACGTTGTTACGTCAAAAATAGAGCCCCCCCGAATTCGGTGTCTTACTTTCCTAGGTTATCATAGCAATAAACGACGAAAGACCATAACAAAACAAAGGTAACCGCACCGTGAGCCACGGACACCCGGAGGGTGAACTACGGTATACACACGAAAGCTGCGTGTAACAGAAAATAATTCCCACAACACGCAAAGAAAACAAAAAAAGGCTTCCAATCATCTGTTACCAAGTTAGGAGAATTAATTCATGAAGAGATTTTGGTTACATCGGGACCCATTGCTGAACACCTCCACTATCGGCAATTTACGTCCTTAACTTCGTTGTGGCTCCAGAGATCAGGTTTACCCCACCTCAGGTCATCATTGTCGGCGTTATACTCCGTATAAGATTATTAACAACGAGGGCTCTCATTTCTAACCCCACAGTTTTAAAGAAAATGCACTATGTCTATCCGAAAATTCCGAACTACAGTCATGTTTCATTTACTCCAATTCCTGTTTGGTTTAATTTCAAGATCTCCCTTCTGACTTCATTATTCTTTCAAGAGGTACTCTCCTATCCCTCGACCCAGGAACGTACTCCATAATTATGTGCAGCAGACAAGTATCTTTCTCGTTACACTCACTAGAGATCCAGCTCCGGGCGAGGCACCGCGTGCCCATAAATACAGTACAGCACCAATCCAGAGAATCGAACGATCACCACATATTTAACATTGCCATAACTAGGTAACTTTTGCGCCGCCAGGCTTAGAGTCAGAAGAGTTCCTCCATCTTTTTATGATAGATCTTGCGTACTTCATCTGCTCCTGTGCGGTCGAATCATCCTCAAACATTCCGGGCGAAAAACTATTCGGTTTAACAAGTTCAATGAACATTTTTTTTGCCCACATACCCATGTTTGACAAGCGGTTTGCAAGTCAGCACCGCTACGAGCTCCCACCAGAGTTTCCTCTGGCTTTGCCTTACTACGGAATAGTTCACCATCTTCTGGGTCCCAGCGCAAATGCTCCAGGTCGATAAAACGTTATTTCCATAATAGATCAAGATTAATAGTCAGTTTCGTACTAATTTTGTCTTTTCACTCACTCAGCAACATCTTCGACATTAATTTATATATATAAACAACAATTTTCTATTTCAGGATTAGATATTATTTACTTCTAGACATGAATGACTTAAAGTCATAATTTAAATATTTGTAGAGATATACAAAACCGGAACTATTTATTGGTCGATTGTAATAATTTTAAGTTCATTGTATGACGGAAATAAATTTCCTGCCCACTTTTTTTACACTTGAACAATTCGAGCAATTTGAGTAGTAAAATTTGCACAGGATCTTAAATTTCAACAACGGGGTGGATATGTCTTATGTTTCAACGTTGCTATTAAACCAAATGTATATAGCGATTGGGAACAACAAGAAAAAATTAACTTTCTGTAAAGATATTTTTCTGAATCTATCATTATTCGACGCTCGAATTCCAATTATATTATTTTGATCCCGAAAAAGAGATATCCAAGGAACTAGAATGTGTGGTTCGAATGATTAACAAATTATAGCGTAACATATTACTATTACAGAAGTAGCAAATTGGTAACTGAGTTTATTTAGGAAGAAAAATGTCCTATTATTCCCCAAAGAGAGTAATCTTACCACTAAAACGTATTAAATTAGCTATAAGTATAATCAAAAGATAACTTTATAGTATGAGATGATTTACTGCATGACACCTCAAAATTTTCGTAATTCAAGTACAAATTTATAAAATATTCTTGCATCCATTTTTCCGAGAATCACAAAATACAGTATTTAATTAGAACGTTTTGGAGTACAAATATTGCATTTGAATATGTACTTCACGAATTTAGTATCGGGTTTGTAGGGTTTGTAAGTACTAAAGCATTTTTCAATCCTACGATCGGATCATCTTTTCCCTATTATTGCGCTTGGCTCCTTCCAAGGAACTAAAAATCTTCCCTCGTCAAGTTTGAAACGCAGAAAATTATTATATTTGAGTTAGTAATGAAACTGCTGTTTCTATATCGTTATGATTCGATTCAGTCGCAAATGAATCAAAATATATTTAATTAAGATCAATTTTGAGAGCAGGACTGGATTAATTCTCCAAAATCAAAATAATTTTGCCATTAGTCGCCAACAGAGTCCTATGGCGTTACTATGGAACTATGGAAATTATCCTTCAAAAAAATGTTTCGTTGATGGTCAATTCCATCGTGAATTTTTGTTCACGAGGCTAAAATCTAGAACTTCGCGGGGTATTGCTAGAGAAACATGAGTAATCAGTCTTTCTACTCGTAGAATACTGATAAATTCGCAGCGAAAACTCGGAATACACTGTCTAACCATGTTTATGGTCATCATGCATTATATTGGCTAGTTTCTATATTAACTTAGCTTTTGTGTATTTCGCCACCAATTAATCATGCCGCCGATAAAATGCTTCCAAAGCCTTCAAATAATTATGTGACCACGAATAAAAACCATAAAATTGAGTTTTTAAGCCAGCAATAGCGGTTAATTTTGAAGCGAAATGTTTTGAGAGTTGTTTCAGGTCGGAAATATATTTGCGCTAATCCTTAGTATTCAATATTGGTAAAATTAAAACAAATTATAAAGAATATATCTCTTTTTTGTAAAGTGATTCTAAACCCTGTAAATATATCTTTTAATGCGGTCTTAATTTTAAATATGCATGAAATCGTCGTAAGAAATTTATATCCATTTTTGCCCTGTCTTGTCCTACATTATTTAATGTGGAATCATTTTGATGTCTCTCATGTTGATTCGAGTATTCATGATACATATAACTACTCTTCCAGAAAATGTTTTAATGGGCTACTTCTTACCTAGAAAATTCTTCTATAGTTAGCTCTCGGTTGAGTATGGCTACAAAAATTGTAACCCTGCGTATCTTAAAAAAGTTTAGCTCCAGATATTTCTTGCACATCATTAAAAAAATGTATAGGTATCTATAAATATGATTTAAAGTACCGTTCATCTTGTTATTGTTGTGGGTCTGGGCTTCGCTATGGCACCGTCTGCGCTGATGTTTTCGATCGTTTTTATCTAACTTTGGGAAACATCCGCCTAGTGCTAACAACAGGCACTGCACTGCACTTAAAGGTAATCCTTTTCGACTGAAACCAAGCATCTATCGTGGAACTTCAAATTAACCCGAAAAAACCAGTCGGTATGTGATCCGTGCCACTCGGACCCCAAATTGGACTTCATGGGGTTTTTCAAGAGGAAGCCACTTTTCGCACCCAGTTTCTTCCTACTTAGCTCATATCTAAATCTAAACTTGATACTAATGTTTTGGCTTACATTGACGTTACTGACCGCCCCTTCGTAGATTTTTCTATCGTAGCCAACTAGTATTTATACCTATCCGAGCTCTAGGGCTTCTGAAAAAAAGTCACTTTGGTATTGGACCGGAGCAACAGACACCATAGTTTCAGTCCGGAGCTTGACTCCCACCTTTCGCCATTGCCCTCTCTTTAATCGTAAACTTAGCTATATCCAGGTTTATCCCTTCTGATCTCTGCATTCGCCCTCTCCATCCAACGTTATGCAACCAGTTTCTTGTTTATACGTGATATGTACTACCTGTGGGTTCCCCGGACTCCATTGTCGACAAAAAAGTTGGAACTTCAAAGGCTGTCGTTAGTTTGTACATCACTATTTGCAAAGAAAGTGATCCAGGCAGCTGACAACGTCCAAATCCATTGTTATTTGCACCCCTAACGTCCTCGTTTGCTTTGATAATATTTTTCACGATTTTACAGAAATAAACAAAATCAATGCCCGGGGTTTCAACACGGATTGCAGCTATACCGTCCATCCATACAAACAATCAACCCCGCCCCACCGAACAAATTTGTTCGCCCTCATAGAGAAATAGTGACGGCGAACTCCCTGTGAATTTTTCAACCTTTTTTGGTTTTGTCATTATCTGACGGAATTCAATAACTCTGAGTGAACACCTGCACACCGCGAATTACACTAAAGTTAACCAAAATGATCGGCAATTATTGAAATAAGTCATCTTTTCAACACAGATTCAATTGCTTATTCAGGAAGATGGTTATTGATTGGATTAGAACTACCTATTTCTTGGATATACGCATGTTGCATTTTTCCTAAATGAGCAGGGTTTCCGTAAAATTCTACGAGTTGTTGCGAGACAGTATTTGATTTTGAAATGCATAGAAAAAGCGCACAAAATATGGTAACGGAGTGGTAGTCTGCAGACCTTGTAATTTCGCGGTATCACTTGCACTCAGGTCACTCTGGTTTTGGTAGCACTTATCAACCAGTAACTACTTGAATATATTAATGTAAAATCTCATTGCTTTAATGTTACTACATCACTATTCTTTGAATTACTGTTCACATGATTCTTCATCTGATGTTTAGCTGAGCAATTTTCTCAATCTCAAAGCAGAATATTGGATCTGAAACAGATGTTCAATGCCAAAATATCACTCTCCAGAAAGTTGTAGAGAATATAAAACTGCCTCCGTGTCATTTCTGCAGCAAATGAGGTCATTTTAATACCGCGTTCTCATGACAATGATTCTTTTATTTACGGTCGAAAGCTTCATCAACCCTACTGGAAATCGGGGGAACGTTTGAGTTAGTTTACTGAAAGCAGAACATAGGGTGAAATTCTGGATAGTCTGTGCAGTGTGGAAATATAGATGTGAAAACAACTTTCTACATTTAAACATGGACAACGTAGGAAGCACTAGAAGCAAAAGAAAATTTGATGTCATCTTGCTTTATCCTGGATCCCTGTGCGGTTTCATTGTAAAACCTCTTTTTGAGTCGATTGTGTTCGTCTGGAAAACCATAGCATAGATCGGATATAACTTCCAAGAGTAAAACACCTAAACCTTCTTTTTCGTTGGAATGGTACAACGAATCCAATAAGGACGTTGAACGTCCGGAATGAAGTAGAGAAATGTAACCGATGCTTGAGTAATTTAAAAGAGTTCTGGAAGTAACGACCAGCAAATAATCTAAGTGGATTGTGAAATATTTTGGGTTTGGTCTTGCTACAAGTTCTACGAAGTAATCGCGAAAATGCACTTATCATCTGTCTGGATCTGCTCTAGTAATCGCTGTAGTTGGTAGCCGAGAATTTGAAGCCTTATTGGGATATGATTTAAATGGAAACATACTTTTAGAGCTACCCAACTAAGGAATATGAGAGACACTGCTCCTTGTTGACCGGCAAATTCTCTCGTACGTACTGATGTCAACATTTTATCTCCGAAAAGAAAGGTATTTTCAAGAACCACTACGTCAAATTAATGCTTCACCGGCGCCATAGTCTTAGTGGATCCAATTTGTTTCACACGGCTTCTTGTTAAGTGAGATGAACTAAGATGAGAAATTGATTAGGTTCCTTAGTTTTTGAAAAGTGTGGTTCGGCTATCCCCCGGTGTATGCTAAACATGTTCAGGTTAATGGGTAATCCTAAATAGCTGGCTCGAAGCCTTTCAACAGCCATGATGCATTGGACATCACTGCTGCTGCCGCATGCCTCTGAGTTAAAACCGCTCGAACCGTCCCGTATGTCTCCATTGCCCCAACAGCCAAGTCAGTTAGCACGTGGTTGTAAATTTTTGTGGGTTGTACAATGTTGCACAGGAGCGTGCGGAGGGTATTCATAAATTAACTACAAAGCACTGTGTAGGCGTCTGGGTTCCAGCCCCCAAAGTTGAATATATAGATAGGCATGAGTCTGCATCGGGGGCCAGTCGCGATAAAAGATTCATATCTTCTATGATTTACAGTCTTTCGATATAATGAAAATTATAGTTATTATTTGGCATGCTGCGCTGGCTCCGCTGCCACTCTGCGCTGGATGATCTGGCACTCTGCGCTGTGTCCGCTGACACGCTGTGCTGGCTGCGCTGTCACTGTAGTTACAGTTTTATTCTCAATTATTTTTAGAGGGGGCTTTGCGCCGTACTGTAGCTATGCCAATAGGGCAAAAAGGTACTGTACTGGTGCTACGAACTGTGAGGGTTGGAAAATCTATGTAAAGGGCCAGAAAATATGTACTAGGTGATCCCGATTCTGCAAACGGATGGGGGCATCCTCAGTGGTCTAGATATTTCGCAGGAGTCAATGGAGAGTTCTAACCCGTTCGCAGATATTTGTGTGGACTGCCTGGGTGGAATGGATATTTTGGGGGAACTGTTTGTCTGTGGTCTACAGGACTAAGATACTAAGGAAAGAATCTAGATATTTATCATATGGTATCTGCTATTAGTCTTTCTCGTTCACACGATTCCATTTGATGCATTTTATGGTTCTTACTATGTTTATTTGATACTTTAGGTTTAGCCAAAAAGTCTATATAAGCTGAGGAAACTGCTTCCTCTTGTGGAGGTCAAGCAAGTTGGCAGACAACTTCAAGTCAAGTCCCGAGTAGTAGGAAGTTGAGAGTCAACTTCAGACCCAAGAAAAATTTTTCCTACACTGTTCACAGAGCATTGGTGGTAGACTATGCCCCTTGTATACTTTCTTGAAGCCCTATCAAATTTCTTCCTTATCCACTCCATTTTGTTGCTTCAACTATTCCACAGTAGCACTTTTGTCCCTTGTAACACCTCCTTCTTGAGGTTATGGGTTCTGAGTATCTTTTCTTCCGATGATATACCCCTATAATTGTCCTTCATTCAGTCGGCGAGTGATTTACAGCGTGTGTCGTTACAAGAGCTGGTGTAGGATAGGTCCGTTAGCATGAACGCCAAAAATAGGAATAGTTTAAAAAACTCTTTGGTGGTGCTAGGGTGACCATCTTCGCAGGCTTATGCAGCGTTATTCATGGTTTTTGCAAAATATCCGCCAAGCAGCTGCGGAACTTCACACGAATATGTGACATTATGAGCGTGTATGAAGTAAGTGTTTTCTCCGTGTGGGGCAGTGACTGGGGAATCGTTTCCAGGGGAGTGGCTGAAATGTCCGGCTCGCCGCAATCCGGGAGATTCTCGACCCGCTCCGAGGTGGTCGTATCGTCGACAACTAAGACAGGGGTGGGCAATGTAGTAAATCTGTATAGTTGTGTATCATCAAGAGGAATATTGTGCCTGGGCGCTGTACGTACACTCAGTTTTGGCAGTTTGAGTACGAGAACACATAAAAGCCGTCTGGGTGAGATGGGATGCACTTGGACCGATATACTGATCGTGACACCCACAGTGCCAATATTCTAGGGTGGAAAGGTACTCTGAAATTTTTGAAAGGTCGTGAAGCTTACGTCGTCCTGGCTTAGAGCCCCGACAATGCGAGATGCGAAGGTGCGCTTACAGCTGTGCGAGAGTTTTGATTCGAGGTTTTTCCTGGGTGCAAAGCGGGCAATAGCTGACACTTGGTAAGGTTCGTTCAGACGCTAGCCCAGACATCGGGCGAGCAGTGACCCACTGGGCCTTGTGCTCGTCCAGTGGTATGTGTTCAGGCAGATCCTGTGTCACCATTGAATTGGCCTTGAAGTGCCAGTTAGGTCGGTGTTCCTCGTTCACTTGTCGCAATTAATTACTGCTTTCCCTCTCTGGTTTGGTTAGGAAGGACAATACCTCCTAACCAGACAGCTAGCCGACCATCTTCGTTGTTACGACTGTCTTCGTTTATATAGTTCGCAATGACCCTCCGGATCCAAAAAACATTCTCTACAGACGCGATCCCATTAAAAGAGTATTCTTGTATTTAGGCGGCCGATTTCCGAGAAGCGACTGATAGGTTCGGAAGTTGAAAATTTTAAAAATGAGTTGGCGACCTCAGGAGGGCGTGGTCTTGTCGTTGTCTCTTGTCTTTTCGCCACCCCCCCTTTCACCAACGACCAACACTGTTTATATAGCAATTGCGGGTGTGGCAGACCGTTCCATGACCACATGCGAAAGGCTGATGATAATTAAAAAATAAATAAACTACTGTAAAAGATAATTATAAATAATTCTAGAGTACAGCAGCTTACAAAATAGAAAACTGAGAACAAGAAATGAGTCATAAAAGTTGTCAAAAAGGAGAGTTTTTTGGTGACCATTCAGAAGCAGCCAACAGCGACCCTAGTGCCAGCAATATCAATATCAACAATATTAAATGACGCGCGAACTTGATTTTCCGAACATTTATCTATACCAACATTTTCCAAATTTTAATGATCTCTTGAGAGATCACGCCTTGACAAATCAGTGTTGCTTTCTTTAAGGTGGAGGTAGGGCAGTGTGGCTGGGGTATGGGAAGGGGGCGATGATGATGAGGAATCTCTAGCGAGCGCTAGCAAAGCTCCGACGAGGAGTGTGTGGATATAGTACTACAGAATTTCCGTGCTTCTGGTGGAGATGGAGGTAATGAGGGTGATACGTGACCAAAGAAATCGTTAGTAAGGGATATAGCAGTGAGCAACTGTAGATACCTCAAGGTGTACCGCGCGCACACGTTCTGGGCCGTAGGCTGTGCCGCGCGCGCAGATGTGGCTCGAGAGGGGAGAGGGAGGAAGGGTCAGCAGAGCAATGTAAATTTCAATGTTTGAGGAGTTCTGTTGAATCCAATTAATCTACCAAGATTAAGTCGACTCCTAAGATTCATCCTACAAACCAAAAAGGCAGCCTTTCTATGCATAATTTCGAGAACCTCACAGAATGTGCACAAAAAGTTCTTAAACTTTAGAAAGACGATTCCCCATCTGATTTAACAACCCGTGCACTATAACCCTTTCGTTTAAGGCCCTTAAAATATTAGAATGCACTTGATAATCCTTAACAAAATTTGAGTATATATATTTTTGTGTATTGCTAATGACAATCGCATAATATGTATATATTACTAAATGCAGAGCTATACTGATGAACTATTTAGCGACTTGGAAGGGAAATGAAAAGTTGAGTTGTGTGAAGATAAACTTCTTTAAACCCAAGAAATATGTTCGTCGCATCTTCTACTATTCTCAAAAAAGGTTTTTAACAACAGAAGCTTCCCCTACAATTGAAGTATTTTTGCTACTGACTAATGATCTATTCCCAGTGACTAACGTAAGCAAAACGCTTATAAAGTAATAAGTTGATTTTCAGCTCCTCAACTATTGCTCTTTTCACCTGAAGTTTCTACCAACTTCTCTGACCTCTTCTCAAGGACCCAGTTTACTCAGCTTATCACTTTTTGGCTAAATTTTAAATCTATTACACAAATGGTGAATAGTATAAAGTTCAGTCAAGGAAACTTGATGGACCTGGATGACCAAAAAGAAGATGTTTCTTCAAGCTCGATATCTTTTGCTATCCCCATAGTCCCTACATATCAGGCAAGAGTGGAAATGATGTGACCAGTACATAAAGGGTTTAGAATCGAGCTTTGCACCTCCCGAAAAATTAGTGCTCACTGACATCATTTAGATCCAGCGTACCATAAATTAAGTAAAAATCCATGAATATGTCATACTCTGAACCAAGCTGAAAAATATCTTGCAATCTTAGGAAAAGTATTCTATTTGATTCTCGCTCTCGATAATTTTCAGTAGATCTGTGTTTAGTGCACATCAGAGGGCACAGAGAGAATGAGAGCAAACATGAGAGACGTCTTGTAAAAATTAGATTGGCTTCCACTCATTGAAAGCAAAGGAAAGCTCGTAGAGAATTTGTGGATCCCATAGTGCGATTATGTCATGAGTCACGGTTAGTTAAAAGAGGGAAGAAATTAGAATTACAATACCTGTAGATGTCAACCCTGAGAAACGGGAGGAGTATATTGTGAAGACAAAAATGCTGCCATAATTCGCATGTACTGCGAGACCACCTACTGCATCTACAGACCTATCTTCATGCCTGAGACTTCGCATGAGGATGATCCACTGTGTAATGTGTGATGGATGAAGGGCATCTAATTCTATAGACGCGGCGCCGCCCATGATTTCTTGGAGCTCTCTGGAGCACCAACGACTTAAGTATAGCAGTTTGATTAAATATCAGTTAGATTAGATTTAGGCTTCCAGTTTCGGATTAAGCGGAGTACTTGAGACGCCTATGTATCTTCGTATGGTAAAACTTCTGAGACATCGAACGTGAAAGCACACACGTATTATCATCATCACCGCCTGCTATTTATAACTACGCAAACGTTTCATTATGCAGGGCTATATCAATCTGATCGAGACAGCAAGTCCTTGAGATTTGTAGATAGATTCAAAGGTCAGTAAAAGGGCTTTTTATCGCAAAATTGAGATTTAGCAGTAGACGCTTGCTACCTTTTTCTCTTTCCCGGTCCTTTTCCATCTGAGAACTCCAATATCATTACTCCTTTTATTTTACTTTATTCATACCTGTACTTAGTTCTTCTACTGCTGCTGCGCAAAACGCGGTTTGTTCGATAGATAGAAGTAGTCAATGAGTTTTGGCCACCAACTCGGCACTCGAGGACCACGTATGGTACTTTATTTGGCCAACAATTTGGAGCACTGGAGCAACTTACAATACTTCCCTTCGCTCTGGGTCACAAATTGAGCATTCAGCACCACCACGCATTTTAGCACTCCCCAGAACCGCTGAATACGAACTATAGCGGCCTTGTTTGATTTTGGTGATTGAATAGGTAGCTTTTATGTTCTAAAGATCCTATGTACACAGAATGTTCGAAAAAAGGTCCAAGCCATGGCTTATTGGAAGCTAGAACAAAAAGCACACCTCAGACCTCCCATAAGCAAAACAAACACACCCCAGCCGAAGATTCACACACAAACCTATCAACACCATTTCCATACCCTGAAGCAGTTTTTCCCTTGTTCTGTTGGACTTACAGTGTATATACCGAGATAAAAGGAGTAATAACCATTTTAATGGAGGTATCACTTATTTCCTTGGACTGTTGGTGCCTAGTTCGAAATTCAGGGGGCGATACTTTCAGCAACTGATCTAATTCAATCTTCATTGCTGAATGGATTGTTTGGATGTCAATGTGACCCTTTGAGGACTAAACAACATCACCGTCGTTGCCAGTAACTACGACACAGGAAGACGGCTGCAGGTTTCCTCAACAGGACGGCTGGAGAAATTGGGCAAGAAAGAAACAGAAACGACTCTCATACAACGGAATACCCGGCGAAACGCCTTAATTGATAACAAAGCCGAAGAAAGGTCAAAATAATACGAATCTGAACAAAGCTATTCAGATTCGTATTATTTTGAACGTCCGCGCCAGGTCTATTTGGCAGGCCTCTAGTCATTCGAAACTTGCCCCCGTTCTCCACAGTCCCCCTCTCGTCCCTCTAATAAAACAACCTCCCTCAATTATTCTTCCGCGGACACTTCCTCTCGAGCACAGGACCATACCGACCTCGCCTCTACTAACACGGTCTGGGATGTGACGGATTTCGAGAAGGGAGAGAAAAATAGGAAGGGGATGATGCTCAAATTTTATTGTCGTAACTGAGATATCGAGTGTATCAGTTCATGACAGCAATCAATTCGCAAGGCTGGCGGGAGACACCAAAGGGCAGCACTGAGGCTAAGTGAGAGAAACGATCCCCTTAGGCGTACCTCTTGCGATTTAATTGTGACCAAGAAGATCCATCTATGAATACTACTACACAGTAACAAGCATCGTAGTAGACTTCCCTTCCTCACCGAGAGTGAAAGTATCTACAAATTTTTATTGATTTGTATATCTAGACTCAAAACAAGAGAAAACACAGAAAAAGGAGAAAAGGAAAAATAAAAAAGAGAATAAAAAAATTGAAAGCCCTCAGACAGAGGTGCGTAAGCGAAAGAAATGAACTAGAACCTCTTCCAGTGCCTAATAGAAACCAGCGCTCATACTACCAATAAGAATTTTCTATCCTCTATTGTGCGCAACTTTCTCACGCCGTAGTCACTGGAATGGAGACAATTGAAACTGATGTTATCATCATTAGTATTGTTCTGAGCCATTTAGAAACGCATATAAATTCATAACAATACCTAAAATGTGATTGATATTCCTGACGAAATTTTACAATTCGATCATAGAGCATCCAAATGCCAATTCGACTAATCTTTTTACTTCCATGACTATTTAAATATACTCATGTTTGCACATGAAACACCCTGTCCTAGAGCATCCTGTAAAAAACCATGACCACGCAAAGGGACTCTCCCATCCAATACCGACACGGAATGCAGCTTTTTGGATGTCAAGATGACCAGGGCTCTTTTTTGGCAGCGATCTTAATCGCGCCACTTTGCACCCCGTCACATAGTCCCGATCTCGGAGTGAACACATATTGGGGTCGAAATTTCTTGAAAACTTGGAAATTGGTGCGTGTCAAGCAGCTCTGGGGGACTCAGTTCTGAGTGCAAACGCAGCCAAGCTAGACCAATTAATGGATAAAGTCAGTAGCAACCCTAATCTCAACGGAGCTAGGGGTTCTAGGAAGAACAAAACAAGGAGTAAAGTCCAGTTTACCAGTGGGACGCTTGTCGGGGAATGGGAATGTGGTCGATTTCGAGGTGCTGCAGGGGTATACGTACTGCGGCAGTGAGACGTCAACGACGGCTAGTCCAGCATCCGGATATGTAAAGCTGTAATTAAACTGCTAAAATAACACAAGCAGAATGTAGCTTCATGTTCGGTCGGTGTGTGATTGTAAACTTTCGGTCTAGCTTGGCCTATCGGCGATTTGAGTAAATTCTAATATCTTTTCGTCATCTTTAACCCATTCGGGAGTCCAGGAACTGCGAAAATAGCCAAACAGTTTGTGGATGAAGTATTAATAGACCAACTATGAGAGCTCTTAAGTCTTTAGCAGAGTCTGTAGTGCATCATCAGCGTTTAATTTCGTTATCCAGGCCGATTTGTTTTGTTCAGGGCAGATCAATCCGACGCTTGATGTCAATGTGTCAAGATATCATTCACGCACGGAAGCGATGTCGACTATGATCCTCATTGCTGTGGTTTATCTTGCGCTATAAAGGACATCAAAGAGCGTTTTGCTGTCATTCATCATCACTACGAGAATTTCGTGAGCGATGATGCGTTGTAGATCGTTTCTGATAACAAACGAAATGTAAAATCCATCTACAAATGCAACAATTTCCGTATATGGGAGAATGCGGTTCAGAGATTTATACAGTCCGAATAGAATTTGCTTAATGTCATTTGAAGATAAGAAAAATGCGACATCTTGTCTAGTGTGTACTGCCCACATGAAATTGGTGTGAAGTGAGCGGAAGTATAGAAAAATCAGACACAACGGAGATTCCTTAAATCTGCGGAAGTAAGTATTAGGCTTGTGAGAGTGTTTGAAGATCACGATAACATTTTTCACAGAGTAAACCGTTATAGATGACCTGTGGCGTGTCTTCAAGGGTGACATGGAAATTGTTTTGTATTTGCTTAAGTATGTCGTGTTTATGTGCAATAGATAATGCCTAAATGACATTATCAACAAAGGAACAGGAAAGGGACACGAGTGAGTTAGCGCATCTGCGAAATAACATGGCAAAATCTCCAGTTTCGTTTCCCATTCTTAGGTTATAGGTGCGTAAATTAGCAAATGTTTCGCACCATTAGTATCCACTCCCGCTTAACCTATAAAATGGTTTTGTACCTTGAATTAGTTCTCCCTGTTACAGGGCTCTAGTTATTTGGGTTGAATGAATACATCATGTTGGAAGTTAGAGGCCGTCTGGAGGTAAGCCTCGCTTACGTCGAATGACCATACATAAAATCTTAAAATTTTTGCTAGCAATACACGCTTAATATGGGGGCATTGTGAAACATTTGTGCCTTATTTCTATCTCAGTGACCGCCGAGAATAAAACTTGCAATTTGCTGGGTGTACTTAGTCTCCTAGTGCTTGATGGTTAGGGAGAAGGGACAAAAAATTATATTAGGCTGTTCGAAGATGTTATCTTCCAATACCATGCGAAATGTGCCTCTCTGGATGAGGCAGACAAGTTCCTTGCGATTTGCCTTGTCGATCGTTGCACTATTACTACGAGGGTCTCCGACTGGGAAGCAGTTCAGAGTAATGGACACAACGGGAACCTTGGCTGCCGTCACTAAATAGCTCATTCAATGAACTAATGTGGGCCAGGGGTGCTGGACGTTTCTGTTCTATGTTAAACTCGCGATTTACAGTTCTTTCCGCGACGTGAAGGAGGGTTTTTTCGCTCTTCACGGATGAATTCAAGTGGGAACCAGTGTACTGTTTGATTTTTTGTCTATACATGCATGAAGAGTCTCTGAGTAGTTATCTATAATCCGCTGCTGGGGTGGAACTGGGCGAGTCCCGTGGCGCCCGATCTCGCGAGAAACTATTTGCTCATATTCGCCTTGAGCGTTATGTAGAGCTCGGAAGCGCTCCTTCCGTTCTGGAAATTCCTTGGTTCTAAGGTCGGGGAGGTAGAGAAGTACACCGAACACTAATAGTTGCGGGCAATTCGGTCTAGTCTGAAAGTGTAGTTCATGGCTTGGATCCATATGACGAGGCAAACGTTTGTTTGCATGCTTGAGTGCTCAAATATTTTTTTAATAATCCCGGCGGACTAGCCCGTGGTATGTTCTCCCTCTTACAAAGTAGTTGTGGCTTTCGTTCCAAGTATGGTGTAGCTCTATGCGCGCGAGCTCACATATGTTTCCCCATTCTTTTTAAGCGAAGACGGCGCTCTTCTCTGTCACCATACTCTTCGGAAACCCTAGGTATAAAGCTGACCAAGCTTTGAAACACGCGTTTCAAACATTACCAGAATCCAGCGACTTGAGAAATACCGCGCTTTAGAACTTCGTGCTAACGTCCACGGTGTGGAGCATTGGTAGCTGCTTCTTACCAGGTTTTTCTTTCAAGTGTACTGTAGTGTGTCTAATAATACTGGCAGGTTAAATCGTATTAAATCTGGGAAACGGACTTCGAAAACCAGCTGTTTCGGTGCATTCCTTCGCCGAGTGCTGCTTGCTTTCTGAATGTCTTTCAAGATATTTATTGCGTCGGGAATAAGTTGTTTCAGTGTCATGCGACGCAAAAGATTGTATAGTCTCCTTGTAGATGGGTGAAGAATGTGTCGGGACTTAGGCACACGACTCCCATTACCCATTATCCTGAGCATGTCTAGTGATGTGCGCAAATTCGCACACGAAAAAAATCTAGATGAGGACCATGATTGTATACAGTATCGGAATTGGGAAGATATTTTTACAGTTTTTGAATTTGCAAGATATTTTTAATTTGGGTGAGTGTGGCAAATTCATCGGTTGATTTTTTTCATTTTAGGACACGCTGTCATAGTAGATGTCAGTACAGTTCCAGGTTGTGGGTGATACTACAAGTAGCTCTGAAAGGTCTATATATTGGCCACATCAATTCCCACCCCTGGCCGATGGGTGGCTGGCATAGGTATGGCACCTAGATATTTACGTTGAGGAAATATCTTCTAATAGTCTCTCTGGTTCACACAATTACCGTGAATGCATTTTATGGTTATTAGTATGTTTGTTTGAGACTTTTGGGGTAGCCAAAAGTCTATATAAGCCGAGTAAACTGCTTTCTTTAGTGGAGGTGAAGCAAGTTGGCAGACAACTTCAAGCCAAGTCCCGAGTAGTAGGAAGTTGAGAGTCAACTTCAGACCCAAGAAAACTTTTTCTTACGCTAGTCGCAGAGCGTCGGTGGTAGACCCTTCCCCTTTTATACTTGCTTTTAGCTTTCTCAACTCTCTTCTATATATAATCCCTTTTGTTCGTTCAACAATACCACGGTAGCACTTTTGTCGCTCGCAACACCTCCTTCTCAGGGTAATTGGTTCTGAGGATCTCTTCCCCCGCCGATTTACCCCTATCATCTAGCATACACAGGGGGATAGCCGAAGCACACTTTTCAAAAATTAAAGAACCAAATCATTCCCCCTTCTTTGAAAAAAGGGGGGAAATTTGGGGTCTTTTTAATGCATGAAAAATATGGTCAGCAATTCCCTGAGGGATATCGTGATAGTAAAGGCTTACAATGTAGAGGGTTGGCGGGAAGTTGTCAAAACGCTAGAAATCTTTTAACAAATACCAGACTTTATCCAGAAAAAGAAAAAGAAAGTTACAACTTTCGTTCCTAGATGAAAACTGAGAACCTTGGCAGCGATGCGATTCGAATTACATATTCGGTGACAAGGAAATCGGAACAGCTGCGGAAAGACGCAGCCGGTCAAAAACACAGTCAGCCGGTCAAACACCATCCTATGTACAGTGTCACCCCTGCGCCAACCGCACACCATTTCTGCTCCTCTGCGACCTCCACGGAACTGTGACACTTCCCGCCTACTCAGTCTGCAGACCGCAAATTTGCAACACAAGCCCTTCAATAATAAGTTCGAGAGATAGGACATCAAGAAAACTGTTAACATCGAAGACCGAGTTGGGATCGCCACCTGCAATGGCAAGCAGCTGTTCATCATTGGCCATACCTGCACCAACAGTGCAGACCTCTCCACCAAGATGTCTAAACCTGTTCGCCACCCTTACAGCGGGTCTGAACCGTGAGTAACTACTTGCATTCCCTAACAAAACAATCTTCAAGGCTTCTCCCCTTCGTCGACGCAAACTATGAAAGCAACCAATGATGCCGCTCCTAACAAATGATGAGCCTCCTATTTGTTCCTCAGAATCGAGCGCCAAAATGAATTCTGCAAGATCTGGAGTCAGCCGGGTGATTCTATTCAAGCGCTTTCCGTACTGAACAGCGGCAACTTCAACGGGATTATCAGCAATCACGGCGATGACATCCAACACAAAGTTTCTCTGGTTGGCAAATGCATCCGGGCTGATGGAATCCCCGCCATCGATTGCAAAGCAAACGTTTGCATTACAGCCACCAACAGCCTCTACTTTTGCACGCAACTCATCCATGGCAGCATCGGACAGTATTCCTGTGGCGTTACCATTAGGCAGTAACGTGGCACTGACAGTTGTCAAAACCAGGGCAGTCGCGATAGTAACAAGTGCGATGACCATTTTGTTAGGCAATTTCTTTTCCTAGACGTCTTAGAGCAAGTTTCGGTTTGCATGCATCGGAAAGCTCTGAGTTGTTGGACAATGGACGTTCACGTTTAGGTTACGCGGGGACATGCTTTTGCTTAAGTACCATTCGTTTATACCATGGTGAAGGTAAGGAAAGAATGGAGGCACCAGCCCCTTCGGTTATTGATGACCCCACATCCAGCGGTAAGATTTCCTCATGTTTCTGCATCATACCAATAGCTGAGAACGAAAATTGAGACAAAGTCGTCTTGTGAAAAGGGAGAAAACTGGGGTATTTTGACTATAGAAAAATAGGTTAGCCTATGTAAATGCAAAATTGTTCGAAACCCTCTCCCATGCTGCTTACATCGACTTGGGAGGCCAAGCCTTTCAGCATCGCTGTCTCTGCCCGACGAGAAGATTTTCAGTTGTATGCCAAATATACAGCGTATTGCAGCACTACCTCGAAACCCCTGGTTTTTAACCCTCCGAACTCTCGCAGTAAACCGTCCTGCTATTCTCCACGTGCACCGCCGTTTGAAAATATGCATTTTACAGGAGGAGCCGGCATAAGTGGGTTTAAATGGGGTGGTTTATTGCGAGTGGTGTGAAGGTCGAGAGTGTTGTGTACCAAGGCCGACGGACTGTTTTCATTGTTGGCCTGTAGGATTTGTATGAATCAATGCATTGTTCTTGCTTCATATGGTACCTTTCAGAGAAAATATTTTCATACGGAGCATACTTTGCTAAATGGCGGAAATTGTTGGGTCATTTTAATGTATGGAGGATGTGCTGGCCTATATCCACGCAGCTAGTGCCTTGTGCGGGAGAAGTCGTCACTGGTGGGTAACACTGAATAAATACTATGCCAATGTATATTTCGAGATGATCCAGTAGAGCACCCTGTTTCCTCGCGAGTACATGATTTCCATGCGAGCAAACTCGAGGAAACTCTTTGGTTGAATGGAGCAGGAGCTGCCGTACTCTATGAAACATCCGTGGTCTGCTTATCCAACCATTATTTTGCTATGTTGCTTTGTTCTGCTTTCTTGTCAAGATCAATTGTTTTGCAGTTTCTACACAGAGAAACAAAGAGGAGCTCTATGTGACTAGTAACTTTTCGATTGGCCAATAGGTCCCGTGCAGATGTTTTCATCCATCAAGCATCCTAGCCTGGACAATAACTTTAACCTGTGGCATGGTTGCAACAATGCAACTTCTTGAAATACTGTACGACGAAATACCATGATACAATTCATCTTCTTATGGTCTTAAGCTCAAATTCTTCAGATACCCTTTGATCCAAAGGCTTTTAATGAATGTATAGTATCCTTCTCTCCCCTATCGAGATTGATATCTATGGCTCCCTGGGCGACTACAGCCAGAGTTTCTTCCGCCGCTTTGCTTCCTTCGCTGCTTCCAATCGCGGTTCCTCCACTTAACAGTAGCTTCGCGACTTCGTTACCCGTTCTGCGTTTAGTCTCCAAGTGGTTAATTTCTGAATACGCCCCGCACGCTTCTGTGCCAAACTGTACAACTCGTAAAGATTCACCACCACCATGTACAGTGTACTGTTGGATATTTTGACTTTTTGGAACAGAGTCACAGTTAGCAGAGAAAATCGAAAAGATAAGTTTGAACGATTTAGAGTGTCCATCTTTTCTTTCTCCATATGTGTAGCAAAGCCATATTATCTTCAGAGGTACATTAACGTACTCTGGAGAGTTCCGTTGGTCTGTATTAATTTGGAGTACCTCCGGATGACTATTCGTATAACGGAACTAGAAATGAATTCAGCCAAATAAAACTCTCTGCAACTGACAATTCGAAGAATCGAGCCTGAACATGACGGAATGGCAACCGTGGATGAGCACAATAAGTGATTCGGACCATATACGTGTTTAGAGTCATCCCATGTCTTGGATGTAAATTCATGGGTTTCATAACCTTTGCACCTTCCGCTGTAAACCAACCCATTAACCCCCTCTTCTTTTCAAAGTGGACTCTTCTCTTCAAGTAATACATCACACAACAGTTTCCCTCTTCTGTCCCGAGAATACCTCCACCACGTTCGGTTGAGATCACTGCACAAAATTGTACCTGCTGCTCAAACGGTTTGGACTTTATTGAATGCAACAGTATGTGAAGATTTTGGTGTTTGAATCTTTTGCAAGATATACTCAATCTAAGCGTATGGGGGTTAATGTGGCAAGTCGAGCGCCGGACGGCGTTCCGGTCGATTCATATCTACATATCTCCCCACAAAATAGGCCAATCAGAGCCATTTCTGGCTCAAATGAGCGCACGTTATCCATAGAGACATCAAATCCGCCACCTGGGTCAGGTGGTACGATGAGAGACATTTCCGGTCTGTTCATGAAACCATGCCAAAAAGCCACTTTAAGGCACATATGGTAAATGTGGCAACGGCGCAATGCACTGTGGCCCACAAAAACTAAGTTTACCTAAAGATTTCCAAAGTGCTGCACATTATCACATCAAACGCTTACTCGAGCGTTCATGAGAGAAATTTGCCTCAGGATCCTCTCTTTCCCTCTCCTCTGCGAAGGGGGTAGGAGGTGCCTTCCTCTTTCGTTGCTCCCGTTTTGCAAGAGCTATCACAGAGCTCTGCGTTACAATGCACCTTGTGGCGGTGCTTATTTTAATTGTGACGCATTCCTCCACACAAGCATCAAACAGGAGGCTTCGACCAGGTTGTGAAAAAGCCTTCAGAGTTCCAAGCCGACACGTCGAGCGCAACGATCAGTACTGTCAGGCATTGTCAGCTCGGCTTGTAGGGCTTACAGTAGACTTCCACCAGCAACCTTGCTGCGTGCTACACGTGACATACCTTTTGGCCTGTGATACTACATTGCCCAGTCAATAAGCGCGCAGCGCTTGAGGGGCATGCCAAAATTGCTCCGTTTTGTTCGAAAACTTTGTAGAAACTGTTTCGCGGCAGAGTGCACCGAGAATGGCTGATCACACAAATCCGAAGACAATGAAATAACCTACATGTTGTATCACAACGTTGCGATAGTCATACTACAGTATGTCGTGGACGTCCTGTATTCGAGGACTGGGTATATCTGGTGGGAAATCTTTATGAGTAGGAAGCAAGGCACCCAGGCATGCAGAAGTCATTGAAGAAATACCACTCAAGCTGACGACGGTTGCTCACCTGACGGGCTTGTATCTGCTAGAATGCAGTACGCAGATATGTAAAAGGAGGAAAGTTTTGGGTGTTTTTACGGATGGAAGATATATTCGATCTATCCCATGGTTTTCCAGACAACCACAATCTACTCAAAAAGGGTATGCTGACACAGTGATGGGGAAGGAACTATGCTCCCTAAAAAGCCACCTTCAGGCCAGCCATCAAGCAGACCGCATTGGACATGACGGCTGCTGCAGCGTGCCTTTGCATCGAAACCCCTTGTACCTTTTCGTGCTATATATAAATGTAAATTAAGCAGCAGTTCTGAACTACACCAGTCTAACCTATTTTTCAATCATTAAAAAAAAACAATTTTTGCCCTAGACACATCAGAAAATAGTCGGTCAGAAGGTGTACAGTGCGGATGTTGATTGAATAAATATCATACAATATGTAATATGAACCAATAAACGAATGCCTCATTTTTCTGACTGTGGTGGTAGATCTTTATTTGTCGTACAATGTCGCACAGAGGCGAACTGTACTGTACACTTGAAATTACAAACGAGCAAAATCTTCGTACTGTGAAGAAGAGAACTCACTGGATAGTAGGACATTCGAGAAGGAATGGCGGCACGTTGGGCCAGTCAGCAAATTGTCCCCTTGTCAATGCATTCTCAGCCCACCCCGGTATGTTTGCACGCCTCTTACCCAAAATACAGCATAAAGACTGCGTTGCTGTTGATGATACTCTCAAATAAAATGCATTTCATTGGTTTCCAATCCTCTCCAAGCATTAAAGTTCTTAAAGTGCATCTAAGTACGTTCATGACCAATGGCTAAAAATCCCCGCAAAGCATATCCGATCTAGTACAAATTATGTGGCGCTGGAATTGATGCACTTGAGCTGTGGTTCATGACGTAAAGTCCATATCTATGCCGCCCCTTCATCGCATGTTTGATGCAAGCGCGGCAGGTTGCGATCAACCGCATGACCGTGTAGTTGATCTCTGTATATTCTCCGCACACTTTCGTACCTAAGAACTCGTAAAGATTTACCACCACCTTCACTGTATACCTCAAGAGTAGCTCATCCACAGGATTTGGGGACACTCAATAATGAGCTTAGAAGCGATATTGGTATTAATACAGTCATCGTTGTCTCATATGTTCAATTCTTTCTTATTGCTAGCTCATGTGGTCTGTTGCGGCGATTCTTGGTCTTCCGCAAGGTAAGATAAAACCTTGTAGGAATGAAATGCATCCATAATGCGGTAATGTGCAGGTCTATGTCCACTATACCAAACGCTTCTGGAAGCAAGTTGTCTCTGTCTCAAAGCATTGTAGCACCGCAAGCATCAGTCCAATGCTTTTAGGTGAATCTGCACTGCTCTTCTGATTTCTTACATTATCTGCGAAGAAACATAAATGCTGTGTGTCATATACTCGGCAAAATACCATCTTTGTGCTGGTCCGTAGGTCGATAAAAATACTGCTTCTGCTTTCATAGAATGACCGAAATTTTACAAACATGTTTAGAAGAACTAATAATTGAAAAGCCAGTGGAGTGGCTCTCGATGTTCTATTCAATGCGTAATAAAATCACTGGGTACGGCTGCCAAAGCCTATTAAAGATGGGAGACCCTCTCAACAAAGGCCTCGATTAACACCATTCAGCCATCAGTTAAATACTCTTCCAGGAGGTGTACATACTCACAGCAACTACTTGCTTAACTCTGAGTAATTGAATTGTCCCGATTTGAATCATTGAATTTTTCCTAGTCTTCATCTACTCACTTTACATGAGAACTTGGAGACGTCAACATGGTTTTGCTTCAATAGCAGTACAGTCGTGGATATGGAGATTGATGATAGGTTGCGTATTGCTACGCACCACAGGAGAGGGAGTAGATCTACCCGGTGATATCAATATGCTCCGAAGAAGGTGCAGTGTAAACGTTTGCTTTGCATTTGAAGGAAGCTCCGCGATTTCTCGTAGGGTTTTCAATGCTCAGCTATCAATCATTGGAAGAACCGTTGACACCATTGATCGTCTCTGTCGAAAATCGACTCTCGCTGCTGTGCAATACGGGGTCTCTAATGACGTGGTAAGCGAGTGCACATCTAACCGATTGGCATTCCTCTCAGCACTGACATCCTCCAGACAGGTAGGAGGCGATGAAGTATTTCTCACAGGCGGGATAAACTTTTGCATCAGCGAGCTCAAGACTAAGTCCAGAGGAACGGGTACAGTAGTTGTCTTGGGGTCTGGGACAAATACAATCGGCTCTGATCCTGTCGCCAGAGCCGAGCTGTTCAGAACGGAAGGCGGCCAAGTGTTTACAGTTGGCTTGGGAGTGGGACAAAACACCGTGGTTCTGAGGAATTTAGCAGGCCGAAATGGTAGGGGCGCGTTTTCTATTAGATCAATAACTGGGAATTCGCTTCGACGTGCTTCATGGGAGCTTGCTTCAGCACTTTCCACATAGCTTCTCACCTGATTCGAACGCAAATTCATAGGACTCCCGAAATTCACACCATTCGCAGTAATGTAACCGCGTATACACTCTCCCCACATAGCACCCATTCTGCAGCTAGAATTCTCTACAACTTGCAACCCGAAACATGAACATTACGAGGCCATTGAACATGGAAATTTATTTCCAGTAAACATGTTTATTCCTCCGCAGCTTCAAACGGCTTTAATTTGCGCGAATCATTGAGTTCAGATCACAAGACCCAGATCAAGGGGCTGGGGTGCTGCTCATTTGGCTACTCGGCAGTCACCATGGACGAGGAAGCCATTCCCATAGTTGATTTTATACCGAAGGCTGTTTAGTTATGAGACACCTATCGAGAAAGATAATTTACTTATGCAGACATATGCCTCATCCCTCTCGGATAGCAGCTGTAAATGACTGTACAGATAAAGTACATAAGTGTCTCTCCTCCACTACTCTTAGCAAACAGGAGATAAAAGGGGGAAGTTTTGGCTGTTTTACTCTTGGAAGATATATCCGATCTATCCCATAGTTTTCTAGATAAATACAATCTACTCAAAAAAGGTATTCCGACACAGTAATGGGGGAGGAACTACGCCCCCTAGAAGGCTACCTTCAAGCGTCAGCTGCCTTCGGGCACCGCGGATCTCCTCGCGAATCTCGCTCTGAAGGGAAGAGACCGTCTTATGTAGGGGGGCGGACAGAATGCTTCGAGCTACAGCATACCCCTTGACCATTGCAATTGCACGTAGAGTCTCTTTGCGGGGAGGAAACTTTGGAGACTCGATCGGTTCTTCTTCATCGCCGCTGTCGCCATCAATGTGTTCGTCTACCATTTGATCAACCAGCGTGTCGAGCGAAGCGATATGAGTGTGTTCCTCATACCTTGGCACATTCAAGAGCGCAGTTACCGACATTCGTGAATGAACCAGAATTAAGGCCTCCATTGAGTTCTGTACACGTTGATCATCATCGGCTCGTAAAACTTTGCCGTCCGCACTTGTTTGATCAGGTTCCAGTTTTTTGTGCTTCCAATAATTGCTTATAATGACCGCCTCTAGCTCTATCCATTTCATCTTAACCGTTTTTATAGCAGACAGGATGCCCACCTTGCATATCGTACTAAGTTTTCACCAAGCAGGTCCAGAGCACGCTCCATCTGAAATGGACGATAACGAAGTTTCATGGCCGCGATGATGCCCGCCTCCAACGGCTAGATTTTGGAAGTGGTCTTCAGAGGTATAAACTACAGCTTAACATCGGATAAATCTGGAATGTTCGAAACACTGCCATGGGCGGTACAGTTGTCGATGAGCAGGATTTATTTTTTGTCTGGTGTAGCTGAAATGTATGAGTTGAACCGTCGCAACCAGTTAAAAAAAATCACACGTCATCCATGCCTTCTTATTGTGGTGATAATGAAGCCCAAGTTCTCGAGTGCCCTTCTTCTTTAGTGCACGTGGAGTAGCAGCAATGCGGATAAACATCGGCTCAATCTCATCAGATACGTCCTTATTACAGTAAAAGAGAACTGTCAATATATATTTCGCCTTCTTGTAACCTGGGAGAGCCTGATGCGTAACACAGCATACTGTAGTTTAAGCCCCATTAATCTGCATTAAACCCCTCTTTCCTCGATTAAGATGAGAGATTTTCTGTTAACGAAGGAAGAGAAAGGACTTAGGCGTTTTCTTCGGCATTTCTATCCTCTACGTGAGACCTTGTGGTGCGAAGATTCCAGCGGCGTTTAAAGTTTGTTACCTATCTATTAGAAAACTTCAAGTCCACTAGACGATCCTCTGCCACTTGTTCATTGAATTTATCTTGCAGACGAATTGCTTTTCGATTAATCAAGAAATGAGAAATGTTAACACGTTTTGTGTACATATCTCAAACCCATTGATAAAGGGCTGTTTAGAGTGCGTGACTTCTCCCTTTTATAGCTTGTTCCTTCATGCCAGCCCGTTGGCGTGAATTTTCTGGAGTGGCGGGGGGTGGATTGCGGAGGATGCGTGTGATCATAGATCGGTTTGGCTTCTGTGGAAGGTGAAACGTCTCCAGCTCCCAGCTGGCTAAAGTCTCCCAAGTTGCAGGCACATATGCCAAGCGTCGTCCTTCAGCCTCAGCAAATATCTGGCGCTTTTGTCGATGGTTGAGGGAGACATTTGCCATACTCAAGCATTTTGTGGTTGATGAGGCAGTCTTGGAGATGTTCATGGAACCTGGGGAGCTCTATAGAAGCACGCTCGCAGTTAAGCCTCAAACAATTTAATTTAAACCCAAACTTTTAATTGTTGTGCCCGTGTTCAAAATAGACAGCACTCTCATTGGGCCTGCTGGAGGCTTTCATACCGTTTCAAAAAATAAAATCTTGGCGGCTGCCACAACATTTGCGCAAAAACAAAAGGCCCTGAAAGTCAAATCGTGATGCAATTAAACATATTTGCACCACTCACTAAAATTAATTAAATTTTGGGGGTTACAAGGACGGTAGATCACGACTTTGTACATTTAGACCAAAGGTGCAGTTAGTTGCCGTAGGGTGTAGTTAGTTGTCGTAGGGTGCAGTTAGTTATCGTAGGGTGCAGTTATTGAGAAACCAATGTATCAGGATAAATATCTTGATTTGTTCCTTACTACCTTAGTTTTCTAGATCACCGCCAAAAGGTTCCACCAATATATCCATTCTACCCGAGCAGTAACCACAAATACCCATGAATGGCTTAAAATTCTCTATTAAATCCTGGGAGATATCTAAACAACTAAATATGTCCCCATTTACTTCCAGACAAGGTAACACCTAGTCCGTCCTGTCCGCACCCCTCCCCACCATTTCAGCACTTTCCATGTCTCCCTCTTCCTCTCCCTCCTCGTCTTCCTTTTCATCCTCCTCTTCATCTTCCTCTTCATCTTTGTCAAAATAGTCAGATATAATGATTGCTCCCTCAATCTGCCCTACGTTCTCCACAGCAGCCCCCCTCCGTTGCACACTAGTGGCTACCACGGGTCCACCCAGTCCGCCTTTTCGTCCTCCTCTGACGCCTCCTCTTCCTCTAATTCGTCTCCCTCTAACTCCACCTCTGCCTCTTCTGCCTCCTCGAATCAGTGCCGACGGACCCACTCCCAAATGCGCTCCCAGTCCATTCTTCTGCATGCAGTAGTCATTATAATCCGTGGGTCCGTAGGCCATCGGGGCCAGTGCGTTGAGGGGGCGGCGGCCCCAGGATGTGGCGTACAGGATCAGCTTCCCGAGGGTTAACATACAGTATATTACAATACTGTGAGAAGCCCAAAAAATGTTTAGTAGGGTGCACTGGTTTATAATCCCAAGAAGGCGAAAATTATCAATGAGATTACGGCACTAGAAAAAGGATACCGCACTATGTGCCTCTTAGAATGCATACCATGGGACGACGTAAAATGGCTCTCCACATGCTGGCTGGCCGGACTTTTAGTATGCTTTTCTGGAATTATTTATGAGTTTTTTAGGAGTATTTTTGATGTTTTTAAATGTTTTATCGTACGCTAGCTCGAATTTGCTAGCATAGTTATTTTGGGAGATGCTACAAGTTCTAAGCTCTAAAATTAAAATCAATTAGCAGAGACACACTCTCTATGGGTCAGTGCATATAAACAACCGCGAAGGGTGGTTCTCGGGAAAAGAAAGTTGCTGATACGGCGATTCTCGTAATAACCAATGCTAAGTACATACAATTCCACTCTCTCCACTTACCTAAGCATTACTCCTTCCATCCTGTTATGGTCCTCTTGTAGAGGTTTAAAACTTCCGGCACTGGTGAGGTAGTGTTTGACGGTCCTAGTGCGAAAAGTTTTCTTTTTCTTTACGAAAATCTCTTAATAGGTTCCCTATCAAACGAAAGGAAGCTCTCGACCTACTTAAGCTTATAACGTGTACTGATTTAGACTTCTACTAAGATATTTTCGCGTCATGTGGACATATTACAGAAGACGCTATAGACTACATTGCTTTCAAGCAGAGGATTCTAGACCAGTTCGTCAAGGAAAAACATCATGGGCATGTAGTTTTATGGGATTTAGATGCCAGTTTTGACATCAAGGACATCCATTTTTGACTTGGGGAGGTGAATCGTCTCCACAACAGGTCCACTTCGATGGAATCAAAAGTTTTGTGATTTTTTGCACAGCAGCCTATTGTCACTAGGAGCTACAACAGTTTAAAATTTTGTCATTAGTTATTAATTTACTACGCGAAAATGTTGTATTGTCGAATCTTCATTCGAAAGAAAACGACTAAAATCGAATAAATCGTTTTAAATGTGGAAAAACAGTATTGATTGAGTCAGTTCAAACAATATATTTATCTCATACATAATCAAGATTCAGATCTAACGCTTTGTTTCAGTTGAAACAAGCATGGAGAAAAAATCATCAGCGGATATCCTTAATAAGTTCCAACTAAAAACTACTAAGATTCAACAGTAAAATAATTACGAAGACAAGTAAAGATAAAGACGAAAGCGTCGCTGAGAGTAAAGGATTCTGACTGGGGTATTAACATTTCTTGTGAATGGAGTTATTGTAAGCCGAAGCTGTAGTTCTCGGCTTGAGTATTTGGTTCAAGTATAACTTGCATTTGTTAGAACCAAGAAATATCATTTACCATTAAAAAAGGAGATAAAAATAAAAGTAAAGGTCAATCTAAAAATATTGGAAGAAGATAGATTTATAGCTACATATTGCGGGCCAAAATGATTGAAATTAGCCGCGCTTCTCAATTGTTTACATAAGACGCGTATTTTCTAGCTTTTGTAGATATATATGTAGCTGAGTCAGAATACAAGAAAAGGGCCCTTTAGTTATTTATATACATATTATATCCTTTCTCTAGGATTCATTATGAGTGCCTTTAAAATGCATGGCTCCAATGTACACAGGGAATTTCAGTGGTGTATTTCATACTTGGTACCCATTTTTCGATGTAAAAGAAAAAATTACTGAACAATTTCACGACTTAAACGTTTCAACAAAAATTCCATTATCTATTCATTTTATCAAAAAAAACTAAAAGCATGTTTTTGCTGACAAGTAGCAATCAGATTGCTACTTTGAAACAAATATTTCGTATTTGACACATTATGTTTGAGTAAAAGACTAACTTTTTAATTTCCACTTTTAATCGAAAGAAATCAGATAAAGCAGGCGGTTATCTCAAATATGACTCAAAGGGACCGCTGTAAGTTTCGTGAAAGTCATAGCTAAAAATGATATACCTGTCGCTGATTTCTTCGTAGTAGAATTGATATTAAATATCAATAATTTCAAATTTACATCCAATTTAAACAAGATTGGGGTGTATCCGAAGAATTTTCTGAACAAAAATTATTTTAGAGTTTATTAGAATAGTTCTGGAAGTTCTTTACACTACGGACTGATATAAGTTACTGATTTGGGTAATGCAAAACTTATTTGATACTTTTAATGTTACTAATTTCGACATGATTTTACCAGTAGCGTAATCCAATCTACTGCACCCATCCTTTGGCCTATCAAGAATGCAAAATTTTCGTTCTCACATTCTTACTTTAAGAAGATAGTTAGATCATTTAAAAAATATCCCAGGGGTATCAATATATTATTTGGATACTTATCGATTGGCAGATATTTTTCAGGGCCATGCCGAGATCTTAAAGACGAAAGATAATGGATGTAGTGTCCCACGATTGTCTTAAATAACAATAAAGTTTCATTGTTGGATGTGTTAGGCGATATAAATAGCAAAATATAGAAGAGGAACAAGTTAGTTTAGAAAAATATTGCTTTGTTGAAAACGTTACTATTTTATTCGCGTAGAATCTAATGAGAAAACTTTTTCTGGGTTTCAACCGACTCAATAAGATGAATAATGTAATATTATGACGCATCCTTTATTTTTTTGGTGTACAAGAATACGCATTTTTCAAAGCAACTAAATCATTTTAGACCATCGAAAAGTGCATGAAGTTCTTAAGCATGATTCGTAATTGTTTCTGGGATGCATAAAACTTTATTAGTAACGTGGAAAACTCAGAATTATATTACAATTGCGCATTTATCGAAGTGTTACTGTAAACTATTATTAATTAGGGAAGAACTAGTTACTATTTTTTGTATCTAAAAATAAAATGATGTGTTTCAATCAATATTCTTCGTTCTTAGTTCTTAGTAGACCCAAAAAAATATCGAGATTTGAGTAAATTACTTGAAAATTAAGATTAAATATAATTACTTTTTCTTGACTGATCATCTATTTACGTCATATTTGTAAACTGTAATTCTTACAAAGACTTTTAATGATTTTTATGCTCACATTATTACAAAAAAGCCCAAGAGAATATTTAGAAAACAATTGAAAAGTTTTAAATTTTGTGGTTCATAGTTTGTGAGAGCTTTAAAATCCTACTACGTAAGATTAAACGAGGGTAGACATTAGTATGATCAAAATCTGATAAAACACTAAGAAAGGTTATTTAATTGGTTTCCATAACGTTATATTGAATAGTGGTCTTTACTTTCAGGTTCAAATAAATAATAGGGACCATTTAATTTTTGCGTGCTAGATGTTTCAGTAATATTACTCATCGAATATTCAAGGAGCAACTAAAAATTGGGGAATAAAGAATTAAATTTAATGGAGTCCATGATCCTAGTTTGAGATACAGCTGATATGTAAATTAGAAAAAGTTCGGAGAACTAGTCCTTTTTTCTCTCTGTAATAGGCACATCTCTACTCGTATTTTATTTCTATTTTGTATACTTACAGTGAGAAAACATTTTCCAACATAAATTTAGGAAATGCCTCTGGAAGCAAAAAACATTGGTTCCTTCTAGATTTCTATCACCGCTTTGAAATAATAATACCTAAAATGAAAGAAAATAATATTGGGACAAATCTGAACCTTAGATAATTCATCTCTAAGACACTAAAATAATTTACAGAAATTGTTTCCACTTCCATTGAAATACTGCCCAGGGATAAACTTTGCATTATGTTTTTACAATGAAAAAATGCTAAGAGATGCAAAGATACTGGCGTCTTTCTCTCTTCATCTCTCCTTTCTATCATTAGAACATTAAAATATGAAGAAAGAAACTCTATAAAAGTCTAATTCCTGGTTATTTTGAATTATGCATGAGCAGAATGTATATGCATGAGTGCAAAACGTTTTCATGAAAATTAGGATCTGAGTTTTACCATAACACGTGACTACTAGAATTCATCAGGTATAATTTTCCCCACAAGGGTATCAAATCGTAGGAAAAAATCGGAGAGGAGGATATGTCAGGGAAAATTATCCCTGGACGGAGGCATAGAACTAGACAAATGTGTTACCATAATTAAGTGCAGGTAACATGAGTATATAGATAGGGAACGGAGTCAAGACGCTCCAAATGAGTATAAAACAGGAAGGATCTATCACCTATGTTCATCGAATAGGTTAAATGAAACACTTCTTAACTGAAAATGTGGTAGTAAAATAGGCAAGTATTTGGGTCCCGCCTTTGCGTTTTGAGCCAACCCACTTGCCCTTTCTTTAGGAAAGCGGTCCATTCAGCTCCTGAAGATATGTAGTATAATCCGTTGTTATCAAAAGCACATACTAAATACTTTCAAGTTTACCCAGGGGAATGTTTTGGAAGGTGAAATACTAACAATAGATACTGGTAGGATAGCCGTCTAGAGCTATTCCGCAAAAATCTCCATCCTCGAGTTCAGAAGCAAAAAGTTGTCGCAAAATATATATCCTTACAATATTTTTCCTACAAATTCTCACGAACTGCTTATGTTCGTAGATAGCCTTCTCATATGTATTAGGATCTTACTATCCATCCTCATAAGCATCAAGCCCACCCCAGCCCCAACCTAGGAGTCTGCGATAAAGATAAAAAACAACCTCACTTTTTCCTTTTTACTCAGCCGGAACGTCCCCAAGCTAGATATAACGGCTACCACTCTCCAACCCAGTGCTCTTTCTCTTGGTCTCCTTTCTAATCTACCTCATTCGCCTCATCTTCATCTGTCTCATCGACAAATTAAATACCATTCCACCCACAGGGTTACTTTTATAAAATCCTGAGGTAGTCTTCGTAGTCTTTAGGATAAATGCCCACCATTGCTAGCAATTGGTGAGAAGCATAACCGTTATTTATTTTTGATGGCACAGAGAGGGAGAACTTCATTCATTTTGATGATAAAATAACGGTATTTTCCGAATCTGATGGAATGGATGATGGTACAGGTGAGCTATCACGTTTGTGCTATAGAATTTTTGATATTGTCATTCCAATTGTATTTTTCACTGGACTAGTCTTACAAAAAGATCTCAGTACATACTGCAGTTTTGAATTTGCTCCGATATGTAGTCTTTTAGAAAGAGTCTGAATTAAAATTTGATGGAAGTGAATTCATATGACGAGTTTTTCACGAATGAACATATTTGATATGAAAAGGAGAGGTCTAAAATAAAACCTAAAATGAAAATGGAGGTTCTTGGAAAATTTAGTGTATATAGAGAGGGGATGAATTTGGTTCTACGTTTTCAGGGAAAATATGTGGAATAATTGGTCCTCTTTTGAAAATAACGTGCTGGCGAATTCGAAGGTGTGCAAAGTAAGATTCGTGAAGGACCAATTCAGTCACGATAAGTACTTCATAAATGTTACGATACATGAAGAGGATAGATAATTTGCCTAATGATAACGTAAGAAGTTTTTAAATTATTTGATTTCGTAATAACAAGAATAATCTTGCCGACTATATAACTAAATAGGCTGCCTACCGTAAGAATTAAATTAGTGTTAGTGAACTCTACTATTAAATGTTGGTAAAACTTTTTCTTTTACTTTAGAGCTATAAGTAAAGATGCATGTAGCAGATGAATGAAAATAGATTCAAGTCTGGGATCAAAATTATCTGTTGATGGCATCATTTTTTGCGAAGTTGCTAAAAATTGCTACAAAGATCGTTGCAAGAGCCATGAGGGACCACTACCTAAAGAGTTTTCCACATTTCTACTCCAACTGAGGTTAAAAACGTAATTATGGTTTCTTCGCGTTACGGTCTTTACAGAGTTTTTACCTTCCTTAGAGAAGCCGGAAAACTGGAACGGGTTGTGTTCAAAAATTCTGTAATAGAAAATTCGTTGAGAGGGCTGCTTAATGCGACTCAAAAGGGCATAAAAATACTATACTCTTTTTTTGTGTCTTCATCGGAAGATGTTACAAATTTTTAATGAAGACAGGAATATATTTTCGAAATGACAGAGGTATATGCAACCAAGACACAATTTAGCCTTATTTAATTAAATACATAGCTACCCCAATTGATATATAACAGTTATGAAGCAATTAGCGAGTGTATTGATGAATTTGAAAGAATTTTCAATAAATTTGCTGCTGTTGTCAATTATTTGAGATATACGATTTTGTTAAAATTCCATTGCCCAGTTTTGTACATACCGATAAAAGTGCTTGGGGGGCGATTTTTTCTACTTCAAAACTTTTCAGTATGATAAAAACAGATGGTAGACTGCAATTCCAAGGATAAGAATGGAGTACACCATGAACTGTAGGGAAAGAAGCATGAAAGGTATGGAAACTTGTTTTAGCGCATAGAATGAAACCTAGTACTGAATTTTAAAAGTTTCAGATATAAAAGATACAGGTTCATTGACAAGGAACGCAATAGCCCAACAAGAGGGCGCAAGGAAACTTAGTTTGGTTTATACTTCCATTGCTAAGTTTTATTTTTTATTAGAAAGAGAGAAAGACATTTGAATACAGCCTACCTGACATTGGACACTGCGCTGCCGGAAATTTGGAAGCTAAACATACGAAGCACACTTCGGTTACAAAATAAAAATATTTATGAGTAATGGTACATTAAACCATCCATTGAAAATAAATATACGGATAAACTCAGTAAGGTCATGTTATGAGGATGAGCCTTAAAGATCAAGGTGAAGTCTAAAATAAATAAGACCAGTTTATGAGGGTAAGCAAACTTCACTCTTGCGAAAAACCTAAAAGCTGGAATGTTGCAGATATTCGCGAGATTATACATTACTGCTTATGTGTACTAATGAATTTACGCAGTGTAAGACTGGAAATGTATTCAAAAGTTCAATGGGGAACATCTCAGACACAGAATACTACGCACTATTACAAACAACAGTGATATGCAATTTTAATTACCTTGTATCATCCGTAGTTTTAGATTTACTTCATATGAAACATGAATACTATGCTTTCTGGTAATGATGGAGTGTGAGTGGCATTATCGTATTTCATGTGGGCTATTGCAGTATAAATATGTACTCAGCGCATCATACGCAAAAGAATAGTGGTAAATCTGAGATTTTCATCGATAATTGATGATAATTACTCTTTTTTGACGAATTAGATAAAGC
This sequence comes from Kappaphycus alvarezii, assembly GCA_002205965.3. Lineage (NCBI taxonomy): Eukaryota > Rhodophyta > Florideophyceae > Gigartinales > Solieriaceae > Kappaphycus > Kappaphycus alvarezii. The sequence goes on from NADL03000808.1 coordinate 189,204, forward strand.
TCACCAAATATTTATGTGAAAAATATTTTATTACTTTGGAGGATTTTTCTAATTTGAGAGTGATTGGATATGGTATAGCACCAGAAGTAATATTTGAAGAATAAAATACTTCATAAACGCATGTACGGGTCATTGGAGCCAACAACGAGTACAATTCATAAGTCGAAATAATCTTGCGGTAAAAGAGAGGGTGTCATTATGTTGAAAAGCCATTCAACTAATTTATAGAACATTTGATATTTTGAATTTCTAAGAGCTATCAAATAGTCCTATGGTATGGGAAAAAATATTTCATTGGATTATGGAAACAAAACGTAGTGATAGTGAGGATAAATACCTCTAAAAATGGTATGAAGTATACTCCAATGACAGAGAGCATTATCTGTACAGTAACTGTAAAGATGATATCGAAGAAACAGAGATACTGGCAACAACAAACTCCTTTTGTGTTGAAAAGAGAGCTTTTGAAGGCTTGTATGTTTTGGACGACCTTACAAAGAGGACGAAACCTGAAAAATGCAAAAAGAAATGATGCGATATCAACAGAGATGTTTAATTTTGTTTTGAAAGCACGCAACTAATAATGTGGAAATGAAACAGAGCAAATTTCGAATCTAGATTCAAGACGCTGTCCAGCTAAATCCGTATAGATCCCGGAGAGCCAAAGTCAATACAAAATGAAAGCACTTGGTCACGGAAATGTATCCAGGATCTGCCGAGTACAGTTCTACATCAATTTACGTCTACAGAATCAGATAACTTATAAAACGCAACTGGTGGTACAATTCAATAGAATTTCTAGAATAGTAATTTTAATGCTATAGAAATCAAACAACGTAAATACTTAAAATTTTAGGACGGCTAACTAGGAAATCTAAGACCGAGTATGTCATTTAAGGCGAAATTTTCTGTTTTGTAAAGTTATTTCAGCAAGAGTAATTAGTGTCTTTTGCGCACCATATAATAATTTTCAGTTTAAAAATGTTTAATTTTCAGAAACAGTATGAATTTTAGGCTAGTACATGGGAGATTGGAAATTATGGATGCGTTTATTCTGTCGTTCTTGGAATAGTAGACCCTGAAGTAAATGTTTTATACTCTTTTAAAGCACTCAAAGCACTCTCTGCTTTGAAGTGGCCCTCTAATACTTGGAGTGGTACATATCACGAATATTTTTCAAGCTTTGGGTTTATGAAGACGACTGGTGAAAAATGTATTTGAAATAAAGTTTCGGAAGGTCACATAGTATAATTTATGAATCATTTATATTACATCTTTGCCGTTGGTCATGTGAAACGTGCTAGACATGAATCCTTCTCAGAGATTTCACATGTGGCATTTTTGAGCTAGTGAAGAGCTTGAAATGATCAATATTCACGTTGATAAAATTCCATTATCAAAACATTAGTACCATAATGCTAAAGAATACTCACAAAATTAGATTTAAAACGAAAGATACAGAAATTTGTGGCATTTATTCTATTTTTTGCCCCTGATGGCATAATCATACATATTTTTCGGTATTTAAGTAATAATATAAGATCACCTGTCAGCCGAAAAAGAAGAGCAAGGATTGAGCTAGGCGATTACCGCAGTAGTCCAAATGAAAGATTTTTTTTGATATAATTTTAGAAAGTATGATTCCGATTAAAGTAATCTAAAAAAAAGGCATTTTTTGACTCAAATTGTATGTTGGCACAAAATAGTACGAAGTATACAAGTGGTATACTTACTTATTTGAATGGAAGGCAAGTAGATAGAAACATTAAGAAACAAATAATATTAGAATTATCACGTCCTGAATCCACATATGTATCATTTTCGGAATGCAGGAAGTCCTTAAAATCGATCATACGAATAATAAAATATTTAAATTATTTTTTTGGTACATTAGGATACCAAAAACAACTGAAATGCATTTGAATTGTTTTAATTCAAGTAAAGGGCCCGATATGTTGTCATGAAATGTCGTTATGTTAGGGAGATAGTTCTGGATAAGTTTATTACGGTTTACCAATTCCCATTCATGTGTTGCTGGCAGGGGGCATTAGCAAAGCGCTCACAGTGAAAAGGTTTCATAAGATGAGAGGTAATAATTGATATTACAATTTGAAGATTAAGCTATCTTAATATCAAAAAGTCAGTGATTGGCATAATCCAGAAGTATTACGTTACATGACACCAATTGATATTTGGTAAAAAGAGGAAGTCATAAATTTTCAAATCATTTTCTTACGTATTCAAGAGAATTAACGTGGAAAGTAATAGGAATAACTAGTTTGCAGTACTATTGGGCAAATATAAAAGCAGTAATGTATTATAATTATTAGATTTCTTTGTGAGCCGTACTCAACGTTATAGATTCAAGTGGAGTAGTATGAATATAGTTAAGACTACTAGCACATGATTAAATTCAACTTCACTTTGATAATAATAACAATAATGTACATTGTAATCGAGTTGGAAGAAGAGGACGCTGGTATTATTTAATATAATTAAGATGCCTGCAAAAACATTCGGAAAGTATTTCAGCGAAATTTTGAATTTACTTCTGTTGGAATCTAATGAGAAAAAATATTATTGCATACTGATGGGGAAACAGATACTTATAAAGTCGTTTTAAAGGTCAATTGCGGCGCAGATTTTGTTGCAAAAGAATGCATCGAAACTTTTTTATTTCGCAACGAGCAAATTTATCGCGAGCCGTCTGATCACAGAAAGAAAAACCGAATTCCAACCCAACATCGCGTAACTGCCGGCTTAAATTAGCTAAATCTAAAAAGGCAAATCAAAATTTAACCGTTTTGATTTCTGTCTTTTTGTTGGCCTGGTTCCATTGAAGCTGTTCACTTGGTTGAACATACAAACTATTGAATGAGATAAGGCTACTCAGAAAAGTTCTGCTTTTTAAAATCTGAAAGTACTCCATCCAAATACCCAAACAATCGTCACCTCTCCGCGTATGTCACACCAAGTGCGAAAATTGGTTAGAAGTTCTCATTTTGGTAGCAGAAGAGGACATTTGGTCTGAAGGTAGTAATATAAAAGTTATTATGATACCACTGAAAGCACAATAGCACTCCAGGTATCGAGACAAAGGGTTTTAAGTTCTGAGATTGATAGAAAATAGGGGACAAATTTCTTCAAGTAGTAACCCAAAGTTTATACCTGTTGTTTGAACAAGAAAGAGAGCCAAGAAACTAGATGGAACTTTTCTGTAATATCATTATGGTACAGCCGTAACTGAGGACTTCAAGCATAGGACTTATTCCAATTAGTGCGTGAGACTCTACTTGGTAACTTATCGTAAACTAATAATTCCGCAAAGTACTTCGCGTTTTCTAAGTTCATATAGTACATGAGCACCCTAACTTCCACTCCAATTTCTGTAAGTATTCTGAGACACGAACTTTGGCAAGCTAGGTACGGTTGTTAATCAGAGGCACGCTGCCCTGGCCGTAATTTCCAACGCAGCCTGTCTGCTGGGGAGCCTTGGGCCGGCTTTTTAGGGTAATTCTAGAGGTATTACTGGGCACCCTGCATGGTATTCTGATCAACAACAGACCATATTTTTCAAATATTAAATCAATCCACATATACCCACTGTGAGTGTTACTCAGTTACTAATAAATTTGGTTGATTAACTCCCTAGGACGCTGTATTTTTATACAATTTATTGTACCTCTCGCATGTTTCGCACATCTTGATCTGTATTAATTTGAATCATTATATCGGGTATTAAAACAAAAATATCACTGTAAACCAAGTATGTCTGGCTACGCTTTAACAAGAATGTATACATAAGACTGGTTATGAGAAAGTGAATCTATAAAATGAGACATGTCCTCCGCCTTACTTTCAAAAAAGACAAACGTCAAAACGTTTAGCTCTCTTATCTATTGCGTTATACATTCACATGTTTAGAGCCATAAAAAATATTATTATTATATATTTTTCGAAGCCTCCTTTTTTACATTATCCGACAAGAAAAAAAGTTTATGTCTTAGAGATGTATTTTTTCATTTTGAGATCTAATTGTTTTAGATCTTTAAAGCAAAAATTTTTTTTCTGAGTGAAGTTCTAAGTGCAAAAGTTTTCATTATTTCTTGCAGTTTAAATTGAGATTAAACAAATAAATGTACTGTGTACTTTAAAATATCGAAGCTAATCTCCTTTGCGCTGCAGTATAAGAAATGTAGGTATTTTTCCCTTACTTAAATCACTTTCTTTCATCTTACCATTTCCATATTTTAGCAATTATTAAAATTTCATTTCTATTCATTATTAGTTTAAGTAATTTTTCACGCATTTTGTTATTTCTTAAACTGCAGCATTTATTTCGCGTCCACATATCTTAACTTTTTACGGATGGAAATCCATAATGACGCATGGTGTTTCTATTTCGGATATATAAGCATTAGGAAATTCTTGAACTCCTCAAGTACTAACATTGCTGGAATAGGGCCAACGGATGCTTTTTTGACCAAAATTTTCTTCCGAATTAGGAATGCCTATCTTTCTGTACCTCCAGGTCGAACTCCTAAAACTGTCAAAATGTTCATATCATTCCATCTTTACAGCGCAACAATTACCACGACGATGTTGCTTTGCATCATTAAGTGGTGCAAAGCATAATTGAACATCATCCGGTATATTTAACTGCTATTGGAAATCCATGAAATCGTTCACATTGCTTATCAAATCTTGGCTATGCTCCAGTTCATTATATTAGTCATTAAAACTATGTTGCACGCCCTCGGGAACGGTGTTTTCTGTAAAATAGATATGTAAGTTCCATAATGTTTTATATCATGCCAGTTCACTTCAAATAAGGCGTTGAATTGTCAGAAGCTTCACATTATTTTATTTATACAGAGCAAAAAGTATCAGAGGATGCCTTTGTTCATCATTAGGTAGTTCAAATAGTAATCTAACATCACCTAGTATATATATCCGCCATTTTACTACCATAAAGTCGTTTATATTGCTTTTAAAATCTTGAATCGGTTCCGACTTATATTATATTTGTCATTAAAACTATATTGCATATCCTGGGAAACACGGTTTTACAGAGACTAGAAACGAAAGTTCCAGTTTATTCCAAATTATTCCATTTCTATTCAAATGATACTCCCTACTTCAATTTAACTGCCTCTATTTTAGTCTTTGTCATGTGTTTCCAAAGTTTTCTTAATACTCTCACTGTCGGCTACTTTACTATAGATTTTTGGTAATTCAACAGTGCATTGACATCAGACAGAATTTCACTGAAAGAAAACGAAGTGAAACGTACATTCTGAAGGCCATTGGTTGATTCTAAAGTGCCTTTTGATATTTATGCTCCTCATACCGCCCAGCATTATGCTTGGTACTGATAGATGCAAGGTTATGGAGCTTAAAAACTTGTACAGGGTCTATAGTTTGTCATGAAACCCCACTTTTAAACAGATATGGGATTTTGTATTGAGTCTATTTGCTTCGGACGGTACCGAGATTGCAATGTAAAATATGTAGAATAGTCAAATGATTTTACGTCCGCAATCATGTTATCATTTTTGCAAAGCTGAAAAAATTCAGCGACACTCAATGCTTTCAGAACTTGTACAAATGTTTTTGAGGATTTAATATTGATTATCGTAATTGTCGAGTGCTTTCAAATATCTTTTAACGTCGAGCTAAGCATAAAATAAATATAAGAGGGTGAGCTGCCGATCAGAAGAATGGTTCAGAGCTTTTATTCGAAAGCTTTCTATGACCCTGATATCTCTACGTTCTCAAAGATGAATTTATTCTCATTTTATCTATTCCAGTTGTATCCATGAACGAGGAGCATTTCTTAAGACAAATCATCTTTGACTCTAATTTCACTGTAAAATGTACCAGGTCAACTACATTTCTCTCCTCAGTCTCATGTAATTTTGTATGTATGATTAGGAACAAATTTTTCGAGGTAAAACGATGTCGTTCTCCTCAGCCTCTCATGATTCCGTCTTTATGATCAGAGAAAAATTATTTGCAGATACGTGCTTAAAATATCAAGATATTTCAGCCTGAATATGTGACCTCTACTATCCTATCCTCGAAAATTTGGATGAAAGATCGCCAAAAGCAGAGAATATGCTTCCAATATTGATGGAGAAGTAGTGTAGAGGATAAAATCCAGCTTTTCAGAAAGTTTTCTTATTCTATATCTTCTTCCTCTAAACCAAGTCTTGATGATTCCATTAAATTCTTCCATGTGAAAACTGTAATCGTTTTTAATAAATTTTCACATAAAATATCTCAGCTAAGCTTACTAGAGCAGTTCAAGAATCGATATCTTTTCATCTACTTAATACCAAAAACATGTGTTTAACATTTAGGTAAACGCTACGTGAGTATGCTGGTTTCTTATAGGTAGTTTTAGTATATTGATATAAAATTATTTCGTTAGTTGCCCTTTTCTGAAGGAAAAGAAGTTGCATCTTACTGGATTCATGCATTAAGTTGTGGAAAGGATTTTTCTCTTACTATCAGAAAACTATCACTACATCTTGCCGCAAAATGCGGTTCTGTCTATCAACCTTCTCTTTTTTATCCTCCATAAACTACCTCGTACATATATCTGCAAGTATCCGGAGAACCTTAAAGTCGTTTCCAAAAAACAAATCCAAACAAGATCTGGTCGAGAAAGATCCAGCTTGTCGTTAGTAGACTCCACCGCTGGCTACCACTGTCAAAAGATATTTGGACACAACCTCTGCATTCTCCGATTGCATGGTCATCCCAAGCTCGCCGTCATCTTTATCAGAAAACCACGCCCGCAACAATTCCAGAACGACATCGCTAAATTCCAATTCAAGAACCGTTGTCAACTCCACACCTTGCACCCCAAGATCCGTTAACAAGCCTGTTCGCAACATTCCGAGTACTCCGGCTACAAAAGCAAGAACCCACCGCTGCTTGGAACGCATTGAAGACAGGGAAAACCGTCAACGCTATCGCATTGCCAATAACCGCATAGCTGAAACCAGCCGTCCTTACACTGCACGAGTCCAACGAATAAATCCATTGTTCTAAACGGATTCCGAGAAAGATAGCAGAATCTAGGCACGCTCATTTTCTGAACAAATTGGGAAACGACAACAAATCCCTTAAATGAGTTCTGCTCGAAGAAATACAGGAGATTGAATCATACCACGCAGACCAGGAACAACATTCTGATGATATTAATCTAGAATTAGACAAAATTTAAAAGCTCATTAAAACTGGACTAGCAGTTAGTGGAGATGCTAAAAACGACCAGAAAAGTCTCGTTTCCAAAAATAAGTACCAGTTTGATGTCCAAAACTCACTTCAAACAGCCTCAAACAGCACTCAAGATCCATTGAAAAATAAATTCCATGATTTCTAATAAAATGTTTTAAATACAGGTGTCAGATCTCAGACTTATTCCGTTGGTAGCCGATTTATCGCGCAGAAAAAGTCCTCGACAAAATATGACCACTCAAGTCGCAAAGAAGTTGTGAACGATATCCGCACAAGCATTTCATAACTCATTGTTCCATTTTGATTAACGGTCGAAGGTATATGCTTGGATACTGGTGCCCAGATATCTCTCGTCGGCCACAGCCAGCCAGCCGCTTACTGCAAAATATCAAAGGTAAAACATATCAACAACTCATCACAAAAATCGCCAACATGCTTTCGGTTCGGCAACGGATGCTACCCGAGCCTCGCAAAAATTCTAATTCGTATAGCAGTCCCAGGTGGAGGATTTCTTTATATTTTAATTCATGTTTTCAGAGCATAAATACCAATGCAACTCGGATTAGACCTGCTCGACGAGGAAAGGCTAGTCGCAGACAACGTGGAAAATGTTCTCATCGGCAAACATTTTGGCAGAAAAATACCCATCTCACGAGAACTCAGTTACCTATACGTCTTTCGGGATTCCAGTGCCATTTGTTTCACGAAAAAGAATTGAGACATCTTCAATATCACATATTCCATCCCCTTGCCAAAACATATACGAGATTATCAAACGATTTCACCCAAATCAATCATCCGGGGACACACTACAATATCTCAACGACATCCCACAAGCGTGCGCTACCTTTCAACTCTTCTCTTCGAATCAAAGATTGTCGAAAGTATCCCCACCCGACCATATGATATTTAACGCTACTCCAGTCCTAGACCTCATTTTTGAAGTTAAACGCGCCGTACTTAACGTCTTCCACTGCCAACCGCACCTCAGTGCCGGTGAAATTCCACAAGCATAATCAGTCGATAAAATATTATGTGTGTTTCTGAAAGGCAGGGCCACATTGTACATTGGGTTACCAGATATATTCAAAGTTGATCAAGGATACGCTTTTATCTGCCCATCCTTCCGAAATATAACTAATATGAATGGAATAAAACTGGAATAATCTGGAATCCTAAGTCAGAATTCTCTCGGAATCGGATAACGATACCACGCGCCTTTTCGTCAAATACCTCGGAAAACTCGACTCATTGAATTTGCTCTCGCCTTACAGCTTACCGTCAAGGCTACGAACGATACAATGAAATCATACGGACTCGCCCTCTCCCTTCTTGTTTACGGTGCTATGTAAGGGTTTACCGCTGTTAATACATTTTAACAAAACAGGCAGACAGAATTAATGGTTTGGCAACAAATCATGCCGAAATGGAAACGGTCAAATGACAACTACGAATCCAAAGGGCACTTCAATCGAATCTCCTAGCGCCCATAAAGTTGAATAAGCAGTTCTAGTGTCTCGAGAGAAGGAACAAATTACGTTGATAGTTCCCTTCAAAATAACTCGTCTCAATAACAAGCAAGCTTTTCTGGATCGCAATGGCAAAATTATTCAACATTCAATATCGCAACTCCACCCTTACATCTGAGACCTTACTTATCTCGAAAACAAACACTCATACATGCTAAATTCAATATGACTCCCAATTTCACTGAAACTTCTTGAAAAATAGCTATCATTGTATCCCGATTCACTCATCACCGAAGTAATTCACCGTTCTGATTCTTTTTGTTTGTAACCCGAACTCATCGATAAAAAAAGAAAGGAAAAAATGAATCATTGATAGAGGTACTTGGAAATTTTTTTCTCAAAAGTGGCATATGCGATAATGTAAATATATTGAACGTGCGCTTCATCCTCTCCATTATGGACGTCGAAACGGACTCAGTAAACTTCAAAGCACAATTAGTAGTGCAAGTTCACAGTGACAAATAAAATCATTACCTAGTGCACAAAAATAACTCTAATTCGTCAATTATCAACTCGCACCATCGCATTAGTTGCTGCTAACTACAATATTCGTATTTAGAGCCGTTAAGTATCACAAGCCTGTCTTCAATCCTCAGAAAAGCTTATGCGCGAAGTATACATCAAACGTGGTATACATCAAGACCAACAAAGAGCAAAATCTCTCATCAGAAAAACTTCTAAAAATGATTACACTACTGCCACAGCCTCTCCGATCCCGGAGACTACTGGAATCGTTTCATAATTCATCACCGTACTGAGAAATTTGGAATGAAATAGATGTCTCTTGACATGTCGCTTTGTTTCGAAGTTAGCACAGCTGGGCTACTTGGCTTAATTTGTGTTTACGTTGCAGTGTCTCTAAATTGCGGAAACAGAGACGTCTTGAAAGAGACGCACAAGACCCTAGAACGCTCCCAGTCAAAAGGGCGCGAATTTGAGAACAACGAATTCGCAATAGTTAACTTGGAAACAACTCCAGATAGAATAATTATACATCAGGGACCATCAAAAGCACCGATCAAATGATTATCAATGCATTATACCTTCTAAGACTTCCAACTTCTTTGCGTAAACCTTTCATGGTATCTTCACACACGTTTAGTGTCTATAAGACCGCTTTTCGCATATGAGGACTACTTTTAGCACTCATTTTCCAAATCAAATTGTTTTCATTTAGCGCATTTTTTGTTCCACCCCATTATTTCTTGAGTTAAGATGGCCGGTAAAAAAATATTTCAAGATTGTTGACCTTGGTTTATGCCAGAGCAATTTTCGCTCACCAACTTCCGCTTTTCGCAAGAATTTGTTGAAACAACTTCATTTCGAAAGGATATATAGATTGTATTATCGTGGGGGTTTCAGAAACTAAAGCACATATACAGTAAGAATTTATGTACTGTAACTTCACATAAAACCCTTTTTTGCATTAAAACTTTCGGGTTTCCAAAAAATCTACCTCTCCAAAATGCAACGAGAACTGTACTCATATGAGGAATAAGTGTGCTTCATAAGAGGAAAGTTTTCTGATGGATAGAAATAGTATATTTAATATGCAGTTCAGTTCGCCGCCGAAGTTACTGAGTAAAAATTCTGGATCACTGATATCAAATCACTCAATACGGTCATCAAATAACTCCACTGAACACTTCATCTTCATCTTCGATATCCTAAATTGAACATATCTGGCCTTCGACTCAAGATATACTCGGATTCTTCCTTCGAAAATAGCTCCTATCTAACATCGCAACTTAGATACACCATCTTTCTAGAAGACAAAAATAATAATTGTCACGTACTTGCATACTCAGATCGGTAAAGCATTCCTGTAACTCGTTCTGCTCTCGGTGGTGTAATCTATTCCTTCGCGGAGTCATTTGGTTATGCCTACACACTGTAGAGAGTTCTAGAATCAATATAGGGTCAAACCATACAGATATGCATGGCTACATACTCAAAGTCAGTCCTTAGCGTATTTACAGAATGCTCTACAACAGAATGAAAGAGAATCATGATCGATATAAAAAGCGTTTGGAACGCAAACATTCAGGAAAAAATATCTAACGCGAGCTTTGTTTGCACTGCTGATACCCCTGCAGATTCAATAACAAAATTATCAAAATGCACCATCTGCTACCTATACCTGAGTTAAACAATTGCAACCTTCCTATTGAACAATGGGCATTTTGTAGAAGCCATAAAATTTGATTTTTCGCTGCCTTCCTCGTAAAGAAAAGGTAGGAGTGTTGAGATCCACCTTAATAATAAACAATGCAATAATTTTAGTGCAGTAAGCAGAGCACAGACGCAGTCAACAGTTTAAGCAATGTTAGTGCAATTATTTAGCCAGCTCTTCTATTTAGTACAACCTAGCGCTTTTATGACACAGCTCTCTACAGTGTAATTATTGCGTCTATTCTCTAGTGCATATAACCGAAAGAAACTTTAGTCTACACGTATTCTAGCATTATATAAAAAGGACCCAGTCTACTGAGGAGCATACAGATCAGGCATAAACATCTACAATACTGAACAACGCTTCAAATACTTCTCTGCTTCCACCAGCGTCCCCAATGGGTCTACAGTTTCGTTTTAAGTTTTTTTTTTGTAGTTTTGGTGACTACAAAGATGAATTTGTTCAACATTTTTTCAGTATGTATTTGACAATCTTGAAATAAGGTTGCCTTATGCGATACAGCCAAACGTTTTGCCTTGCCATGAGGAGGTAAATATCTTCCGTGAAACCACTCATCGGTTTCGGATGATAAAAGTTTCCAGCCCACGTGATTTGATCCATATTCTGAGAGAAGTATCCAAGAAGTGGGAAATTTGCCCTGTAGATTTCCTTGATTTGTCCTTGTATCCTAATTACCCCCAAATATACAGATAAGGTGTATTGGAGTATATATCTCCATATTTCACATTTCAGGGACTGTATTATCAACATTGAGAGCTTTTTGGGTCCTCATCAGCTTGCTGTGCACAAAAAGTTTTTTTCTAGAGGAATGTATGTGAAAATACATAAAGAGGCAAAAGAGTTTACAAATGTGCTATATTGGTCGCCCTGCACTTGAATAAGTTCCGTCAATACGTCATTCTAAGATTTGGATCTCTCTTATAACATAAAAGCCCTATTGGATTACAAAAATATATAACTTTGTCCCAAATAATAGGCGATAAACGATTTTCACTTCCAAAATGGGTTGATAAATTATGAGAAATTATAGGACGTGAAAGATAAACAGTCGGGCTTTTAGTAATATGAAGTTTTTTTAACCATTTTAAGTGGTGTATGAAATGAAGCTCCATGAAATACTGAAATATATAGACCCTATGAAGAAATTTCAATTTAATGAATACTATGTTGGCTTAAACATGACTTAAAACTATGGTAAATACAAAAAAAACGTTTTAAATGGGTCTTATTAAGAGTATAAAGATGTCAAAACAAAAGAAAGTTCCAATAGCCAAGGAAAATGTTCGCTAAAGTATATGGAAGATATGATTTTAAAAGTTTCCGATAAATTTACATATTTTTTCTTTTATCCATAAATAAGATTAAAAAATCTATTGAAGCACTTTCAGCCCTTAATTCATCAAGATGAGTATCGTCTGGCAGTGCACTTGTAATAGTAATAACATATTTTTTATGAAATATAAAGAAAAGACAAAATGATTGTTTTGATAAGGAGTAATGTGGCGTAACTAAATATTTGAAAGATCTGGACTGCTATGGCCCGGACTATCCTGCTTGGTGCTCAGTGGTACCTCTTAAATGTCATTCAGAGAACACCGAAAGAACGGCTATTCTAAAATATATCTCCTCCGGTGATTCACAATATTTAAAACTTCTAGTTGGTAACCAAGATACTATTAGGAATTCCGCATTGTTCACAGAAAAACGTTTTTGTTATCGAGAGTATATAAAGGTTGTGAAAGAACTTGCAAAATGCTATATTGGCTACATTGGTGCGGATTTCAGTCCCAAATACTTGCATTCAAGTGACATGGTGAGCACAATGAGTGTACAAAGTTCTATGATGGGTCTCCCTAACTACTATAAATGTTTACTAAATTTGTACAGGGTTTCTTTCACTGATTTCAGCTAGGACCCGTTACAGAACTTATTACTTCCCTCAGGCAAAGAATATCCAGAAATAAAATAGCCCAAGCTTAGCGGTAAAAAGTGTTTTCAAAATAACTAAAACGTTGTGCAGAGATGAAATCCTAATGTTGAAATAGCATGATTGATATATATGTCAAAAATGTAATCGTTGCACATTGGCTAGATGCTCTCAACGCTTTCAATTGCATCTCCCGCCAGCGCATTCTGGAAGCCGTACAGAGACATGCCCCAGGCCTCGCACGGTGGGTACACTCTTGTTACGATTCTCCTGCAGAGCTTGCTTTCGGACCCTACTCTGTCCGTAGTTTATAGAGCACTCAGCAATGTGATCCCCTCGGTCCCTTGCTCTTTGCCCTAGCTCTCCATCCCCTCTTGTTATCGTTACAGGATAAGTTCCTACCTGCCCTGAACGCTTGATACGCAGATGACGGTAAAATTCTTCTTCCTCGGTCCCAAGCCGCTGCTGCCATCCGTTGCATCCAGCTTGAAGGAGGTCCACTGGAGATCCAGCCCAAACTTGCCAAGACCCAAGTTTTCGGCTTCTTCCCTTCCCACTCCCCTTTTGAACTTCCTTGCCCCTTTTCAAACCCCCTGGTTTCATCGCGCTGGGATTTCCGATAGGCTCGGACCCTTCTGTTTCCCAATTTTTCGCAGGCCGCCAAAACACAGTTGACTGCATCTTCCAATCCCTCCGAGACTTGGATGATGCTCAATTGGCTTTCTACCTACACTGCTTCTACACGAACTCCTCCAGGGTCATCCATTTCCTACTTACGCTTCCTTCCACTCAATCTGCTGTACTCGCTGCTAGCTTTGATCAGAAGCAGAGGGAAGCGTACCACCAATTGCAGCCGCCCTGCCCGGATCTAACCTGGCTCCAAGCCTCTCCCCCATTCTCAATGGGCGGTCTAGGTCTCGTTCAAACTTTAGAAATTACCGAGGCTTCTTTCGCAGCATCTGCAATTTATTCTTTTGGACGTATCTCCGACCTGCTCACTCTTTCCCAGGACCGCCACCTGGAAGAGATCCCTCGGTCCGCCATCTCGCTCTTATCCTCCGCCACCCGCAGCTGTCTTCGTCGCTTACAGCTACGGATCTTTTCGAGCGTTGCTCATCGCCGGTCCCCGGCGAAAGGCTCCAGAGTCCGATCACAATTGAACTCATGCTATGGAAGTCCGATAGATTGTTCTTGTCCGCGGCAGCCCACGACCGAGCACGGCTACTCTCCGTGCGCATATCCTCCGCCTCGTCTGTTTTCTCCTCGCATCCTCACCCCCACCGCGGTGCGTACATCTCCTCTTCTACGTGGAAAGAGGCTCTGGCTCTTCGTCTCGGCATCGCACTATTCCCGTAATCTACTTGCTGTCCGGTTTGCTCCACCGCTCGGCCGACCTCGCACCCGCCTTAGATCAAAGTGGTCAAGACGCTTTGACCTGCAAATACGAAGACGGAATGGCTCGTCCTCATCACATCCTTCACAACGTTCTTGCTCGCTACTGCAAGGAAGTTGAGATCGTCGCCCTCGTCGAAAACCCGCTCCTCTACCAGGTTCAAACTCATCTAGGCATTGGGAGTCCCCCGGGCAACGAATGTACATTTAAATACCCGCTGCATACGGGCTTCACAGTAGCGATATCGCCGTCGACGTTACTGTCGCCCACCACTCCACACGCCGCCACATTTCGCCAGGTACGGTTACCACAGACGCTGCCGTAACACTCGCAGAGCGCGACAAACATCGTCATTACGGCACTTACTGCGACTAAAACGATATACTCCTCTCCTCCGTCGGGATTGATATCTATAGCGCCTTGCGTGCCAACGGCAAGGGTTTATTCCGCCGCCTTGCTTCTTTCGCCGCTTCCCGTCGTGGTTCCTCCCCTTAACAGGAGCTCCGCGACTTCGTTACCCATTTTGCGTTTAGTCTCCAAATAATGGAGGCGCGACAGGTTTCCACTTGTCGCCCGCATCCGTAGTTAATTTATGAATACAATCCGCATGCTTCTGTGCGAAATTGTACAACCCATAAAGGATTACCACCATCTATGCCGGTTTTTTTGGAACAAAGGATATTTTGGAAATATGGCGGGAATACAAATGGCAACTCAAACAATGACAATCTTATACTAAGCCACTTCATAAAGTACCCGATTCTTATACCTACCATAGCCCGTACCTCTATTAATTGGCCTCTCGATGAATGACATTACGTTAAAACGCTTACAATGCACCAGCAGGCGCTATAGTTCAAGAATGGGGGTTTCGCTCCATTCAATATTAAAACAGACACATTACAGCTGTGGGTCAGCTACGAGAATAAAGATGGAAGGAATAAACTCCATAACAAACATCATTAAGATGGGTCCGCTTAGCGTAAAAGCCGCAGTAGAGTTACAAAACCACGGATATCTAGAGGCAATGCTTTCATGAAGAGAGAGTAGCCAGACCTCCCGTCATTTCCAAGACTGAAGAATATTTGATATAAAGCAGACTGAAAATAGCTGCTGAAAAGGGATTAACTGTAGAGATGAAATTAATTCGAAGAGAACTACTCGAAAAAATATCGGGTGGAAGGTGTGATTGGAGAAATGTGATTCCATCATTTTGATCGAGTACGAACATGCAAAGCGCAAAACCATAACATATCTTACCCCAAGCACCGAAACATAGAGGGTGCTCAGCTTGCACGCCCTTGTGTCGGGGCTTTTGGAGAATCTAGACAGAGTCTGATATAAGGGTGAAGCTAATGTCGATGCTGCACTTAAAAAGCATTAGCGAGTGATCCATAGTCGCAATATTTGCGTAATACAGAAAATGGTCCTCCCCTTGTCTAATTCAACAACTTACAACGATTCCGCCCCTGACTCCGCTCACAGTCGTTTCCAATTTTGCCTACCATCCTCTCTAGATATTTTAATGCTGTATCCTCTCCTCTAAATCAACGATTTACGTCTTATTTATCTACCTTCTTCATCAAATTCACTCCTTATGTAGAAATTTCACGCAAATGCGTTACTGCAATTTCGATTTTAACTTTTTAGTACCATTTCCAGTCCGCATCTAAGGTGTACTTAGACCGATTTTCCCAACTTTTTTGAGATCCATCAGCCCCTACACCCACTACCCTCCCCTCACACCCTCCATCCTCCATCCAAAATCGCTCCTCCCCATTTACGACCAAAGTGAACAGCCTTCGCCTCTCCGCCTCCATCACCAGAAATCGTCACTCCCGCCCCCTAAAATCCATTCCCCTACTCCCTTTTGGACCTACTGACCGTGATGACTACCCACGCCAACAAATAAAAAGAGTAGATCTAATTTGTGCGTCGTTTGTTCATCGATGAGGAGGCGGAAGAGGTACCTGAGGGGCAGGAGTGGGACGTAGATGGGGGAGTGGACAGCCCCGGAATTGGTCTGCGAGGCTAACAAAGAGAAGGATGATGAGGAGCATGACGAGGAAAATAATGAGGAGGATGAGGACGAGGAGTAGGTCGAGGATGAGAACGGGGATGAGGACGGGGATGAAGAAGCCGAAGAGAACTAGGGCGAGGAGGATGAGGAACAGGGAGGCATGGGAAGTTTTGGAATGGTGAAATGTATGGAACAAGTGGTACCGACGATGGAACCGGATCGGGATATCTTTAGTAGTTTAGATGTCTCCCAGGAGGAAATAGATAGTTATGGGCCGTTTACAGATATTTGCGGCGACTGCTTGGGCAGCATAGATTTTTTGGAGGATTTTTTCGGATCTTTTGTAAAGAATGGGAAATAAGAGAACCTCATTGATTTTTAGTTTCTGAAGTATCTTTGGGTACAGTATATCATCCACAAAAATGTTTTTATGCATTTACTTGTGCCTTCTCTAGGTTTGTTCGAACTTTAGGGGTAGCCAAATGTCTATATAAGCTGAGTATATTGCTATCTCATGGAGAGGTCAAGCAAGTTGGCAGACAACTTAAATTCAAGTCCCGAGTTATAGGAATTTGGGATTCAACTTTAGATCCAAGAAACATTTTCCTTACGCTGGTCATAAGGCATCAATTGTAGATCCTAATCCTTCCATAATTGCTTGTAGACATCGCAACTGTCTTCCTTATCCAATCATTTCTGTTCGTTCAACTATAACATGGTAGCTCTTTTGTCGCTTGCAAAACCTTCTTTTTGGGGTAGTTGGTTCTGAGTATCTCTTCTCCTGTCGATATACCGCAATCAATATTCTTCTGGACTTAGTTGCCCACCTTTGTTTGTCATATCAGGGAAAACGATATATATTGACTGGTGTGAGCCTGTGAAAAGATGGTTTGCAATCCCATCAGACAGAATAGTTAAAACTTTAAGGGAGCAAACTGATTTCCCTCCAACAAAGCTGTCATTAAGCAGTCAAAGTACGGTTCTGTTGAAGCCTCAATATTGGCCACATGTGTCAAATGAATGGAATCATTTATCCAAAATGCAGTCAAAATAACTTCATAACGTAAATTTGTTTCGAAATGATGTTCTGTTGACAGGAAACTGCAGTTGCAAAGGATGTGACATAGTTGTTAACGTAACGCGTACATCTTTTTCTTAGAATCTGCTGGCCAAACCCTACATAAGAACTATAATACACCTCACAGACAGATAAGAGACCAGTATCTGCAACAGGGAATGGGATATACATCGAAGATTACTTCAATCTTGCGTGAGCGGAGTACGCATGCGCGCTCACTACTCCCAACTGCATCAATTACGTAATTCAAGTTCCTGGAATATAAATTTTGACAAGGATTTTTGGTGTGTTTACTACGATTACTGCGCTGGCTATCGTACCCGTGTTCAATCATGAGTAATTTTCGATAGCTCAGGGGTGTCATTGGATGGCGATAGGTAGTTTGAATAGATTAGAGAGAAATAAAAGAATAAATTTTATTAAAGAAAAGGAACTGGGGCTGCACATCTCCGCTAGACCACGGACTTCGACGTCTACGCTGTTAATAATTCTCGATAGTGCCTCTCGTCGGCGAGGGCGCGAACTCGAGCGGTGACCGCTATATATGTAGTACGACGGGCCCACTGCAGTCTCTTTTACTGTGCGCATGTCAACCATGTAATGTAATTCGACAATTTACCCTTGACGTTTCATCCTCATACGGAAAAATTAAAAAAACCGTGCATTAACTTTGCTGAAAAGAATTCGAAACGGAATTTTTGCATCAAAACTTCCTTTCATGCAGTGCAGGCACTGTCGTATTGACACATTATTGACACATTAGTCTAAATAGGGCGGAAACTAAGACTCATGAGTACAAAGAAAGGGAAAACACAGCGTCTTTCTATGCTGAAAGTAAACTTAAGGCAGTCAATAACAAAGTGATGGCCTCCATTTCTAGAGCAAATGCAAAGAATTCCAAGAAAGCTGCAATAAATAATGTAGGCAATAGTAATCAATTCTTGTTTTGCTTTCTGTTGGCTCAACTACGGAGCTTTTTCCTGTCGGAACAATTATTTCCAAAAAGTTACCTATCAGCGACGATTGATGTTTCTTTCTTGGAAAAAAGAGGATAAAAGGGGGTGTCTTTACTGAGATATATGGAATAGCCGCGACCCATTTGGAATTGCTAATCTGCATGTCATATTAAATACATGTACCGATGGTCGAAGCAATGTACAAATCATTGCTGTCGAATGCTAGCACCAGCAGCAGTCTGCCAGAAAGTCGATGGGATGCCAGCCAGCAGACAAGCAGCGTTAGAAGCTACTGCCAACGACGAGTGTAGTTGTAGAAGAATGGAAAAAATACCAGACTTTATCCAGAAAAAGAAAAAGAAAATTACAACTTTCGTTCCTAAATAAAAACTGAGAGCCTTGGAAGCGATGTGATTTGGATTACATCTTAGGTGACAAGGAAACTCGAATACTGTAGTTGCGGAAAGACGCAGCTGTTCAAAAACACAATCAGCTTGTCAAACAACCCGATATACAGTGTGTCACCCCTGCGCAAACTGCACACCATTTCTGCTCCTCTGCGCCCTCCACGGAACTGTGACACTTCCCGCCTGCTCAGTCTGCAGACCGCAAATTTGCGACACAAGCCCTTCAATAATAAGTTCGAGAGATAGGACATCAAGAAAACTGTTAACATCGAAGACCGCGTTGGGATCGCCACCTGCAATGGCAAGCAGCTGTTCATCATTGGCCATACCTGCACCAACAGTGCAGACCTCGACACCACGACTTCTAAACCTGTTCGCCACCCTTGCAGCGGGTCTGAACCTTGAGTAACTATTTGCATCCCCTAACAAAACAATCTTCAAGACTTCTCCCCTTCGTCGACGCAAACTACGAAAGCAAGCAATGAGGCCGCTCCTGACCATTGATAAGCCTCCTATTTGTTCCTCAGAATCGAGCGCCGACATGAATTCTAGAAGATCTGGAGTCAGCCGGGTGATTTTATTCACGTGCTTTCCGTACTGAACAGCGGCAACTTCAACTGGGTTATCAGCAAGCAAGGCAATGACATCCAACACAAATTTCTTCTGGTTGTCGAATGCCTCCGGGCTAATGGAATCCCCGCCATCGATTGCAAAGCAAACGTTTGCATTGCAGCCACCAACAGCCTCTACTTTTGCACTCAACTCTTCCATGGCAGCATCGGACAATATTCCTGTGGTGTTACCAGTAGGCAGTAACGTGGCACTGACAGTTGTCAAAACCAGGGCAGTCGCGATAGTAACAAGTGCGATGACCATTTTGTCAAGCAATTCCTTTTCCTAGACGCTTTAGAGCAAGTTTCGGTTTGCATGCATCGGAAAGCTCTGAGTTGTTGGACAATGGACGGTCACGTTTAGGTTACGCGGGGACATGCTTTTGCTTAAGTACCATTCGTTTATACCATGGTGAAGGTAAGGAAAGAATGGAGGCACCAGCCCCTTCGGTTATTGATGACCCCACATCCAGCGGTAAGATTTCCTCATGTTTCTGCATCATACCAATAGCTGAGAACGAAAATTGAGACAAAGTCGTCTTGTGAAAAGGGAGAAAACTGGGGTATTTTGACTATAGAAAAATAGGTTAGCCTATGTAAATGCAAAATTGTTCGAAACCCTCTCCCATGCTGCTTACATCGACTTGGGAGGCCAAGCCTTTCAGCATCGCTGTCTCTGCCCGACGAGAAGATTTTCAGTTGTATGCCAAATATACAGCGTATTGCAGCACTACCTCGAAACCCCCTGGTTTTTAACCCTCCGAACTCTCGCAGTAAACCGTCCTGCTATTCTCCACATGCACCGCCGTTTGAAAATATGCATTTTACAGGAGGAGTCGGCATAAGTGGGTTTAAATGGGGTGGTTTATTGCGAGTGGTGTGAAGGTCGAGAGTGCTGTGTACCATGGCCGACGGACTGTTTTCATTGTTGGCCTGTAGGATTTGTACGAATCAATGCATTGTTCTTGCTTCATATGGTACCTTTCAGAGAAAATATTTTCATACGGAGCATACTTTGCTAAATGGCGGAAATTGTTGGGTCATTTTAATGTATGGAGGATGTGCTGGCCTATATCCACGCAGCTAGTGCCTTGTGCGGGAGAAGTCGTCACTGGTGGGTAACACTGAATAAATACTATGCCAATGTATATTTCGAGATGATCCAGTAGAGCACCCTGTTTCCTCGCGAGTACATGATTTCCATGCGAGCAAACTCGAGGAAACTCTTTGGTTGAATGGAGCAGGAGCTGCCGTACTCTATGAAACATCCGTGGTCTGCTTATCCAACCATTATTTTGCTATGTTGCTTTGTTCTGCTTTCTTGTCAAGATCAATTGTTTTGCAGTTTCTACACAGAGAAACAAAGAGGAGCTCTATGTGACTAGTAACTTTTCGATTGGCCAATAGGTCCCGTGCAGATGTTTTCATCCATCAAGCATCCTAGCCTGGACAATAACTTTAACCTGTGGCATGGTTGCAACAATGCAACTTCTTGAAATACTGTACGACGAAATACCATGATACAATTCATCTTCTTATGGTCTTAAGCTCAAATTCTTCAGATACCCTTTGATCCAAAGGCTTTTAATGA
The DNA here is from genome assembly GCA_002205965.3 of Kappaphycus alvarezii. Taxonomy (NCBI): domain Eukaryota; phylum Rhodophyta; class Florideophyceae; order Gigartinales; family Solieriaceae; genus Kappaphycus; species Kappaphycus alvarezii. The sequence goes on from NADL03000808.1 coordinate 210,158, forward strand.
ATGTATAGTATCCTTCTCTCCCCTATCGAGATTGATATCTATGGCTCCCTGGGCGACTACAGCCAGAGTTTCTTCCGCCGCTTTGCTTCCTTCGCAGCTGTTGCTTGGAACTGCGACAATAAGATGTACAGTAAACCGCCAAGTTTTCTGTTATTCAGTCTGGCCAATATAAGTGCATCTTCTTCTCTTAGAGACCGGAAATAGAAAAAGAAGAAGCTCCTCCGTCAATAACTTGCTGATCTAAATTCTTAGTTTCCAAGTAATTTTTGTGTAAATTACTATAGAAATGATTAGTAAATGGCCACTGGGCATTGGAACATAATACTGATGGCTTGTTCCAAGCTACGGTTAACTCCACACGTCATCTGCTTAGCAGTGAAACTATTGAATATCCTTTAGTTAACAGTAAAGGTGTCAACTTCCTTACTGGAAATTTCTTTGAGTCCTTCACAGCACTTCTTCAAAGAAAACATTGGTACAATATACACACCCCATGAAGGCCCCTCAAATGATTGTAACACCCTAATTTCTTTTAGACCGTTATTCTAATATGAGGACTACTTTTAGAACTACTTTTTCAATACAAATATTTTTATCTCAGCGCATATATTTTTCCCCGCATTAGTTCATGATTGTAGATGGCCAATCAAAACCTACTTTCAAGATTTATGACCTCAAGTAAGGCTAGAGCAATTTCCTCTCACCACCGGCTCTTCGCAAGAAGTTGTGAAAACGACTTCATTTTGGAAGGAAATATAGTTCTTATTATCGTGGCGGGTTTCAGAAACGAATGCTAATGTACAGTAAGAATTCCTGTACTGTATGTTTGTGTAAAGTACCTTTTTTTGCAGTAAAAATTTCGTGTTTCCAAAAAATTTACTTTTCAGAAATGTAACGCAAACTTTCCTCATATGAGGACAAAGTGTACTTCAGGTGAGGACATAATTATGACAGATAGACACTAGTTAGGCTACTTTGCTTCTATCTCAATCTGAATACCTCTAAACGGCTTCCAAAATATAGATTAAGGCTATATCCAATTCCTCTCACATTAAAAGCATATTCACAAAAGAAACATGGTAGCAGTAAGCCCAGTAGTGCTAAAATGTTATTTTTGGCTCTATTGTTATACATAAGCGCTTTTATTCTGGCTTCGAAGTTCTGATACACCATCTTTTCCAGAAAGAGCTGTCTTCGTTTGATTATAGACTGCAATTGTACTACGAAGTCGTATTTGGTACACAATAAGTCCATTTGTGTTCTATTTATGATTAATAATGGTTTTCATGAGACATTATCTCTATAATACTCCGAAATACAATCATGCGTTCCAAAAAATTCATCCATAATTTCCATAAGTTCTACGACCCGATTCGTAAGGTTGAGCTCCAGTTATCTCCATTTTTGCTTGGCAAACACCTTGAAAATGTATAAATGGGGGGTTAATTTACTATGGTGGATATGTGGGTTGGTATCCAGTAAATTTGTACCGAAGCGTAGATATCGTATCATTGTCAAGCCAATTGCGAAACCGTACGATGCGTCGAAAGCTGTGGATGGCACTCCAATCTACCAGAAGGTGGAAGGGAGGCCAGCCAGCAAACAAGCGGCATTGGAGGTTACTGTCAAAGCGGAGTGCCGCTGTAAAAGAATGGCTCTAACCTTCGAAAACCGTTCCATTGCGCGGGTGGCAACGGTTCTCGCGAGTTCCTTGACGACGGAGAACGCCGCCGGATGCCATCCTCCAAGCGTTGAGATGGGGACAGGAACAGCCTGTTTCTCCCAGGCAGCTCAGCAAGGAACCCTTGGTATTTCCGCTGCTTCTCTGCGTGAGCTGCGTTGAGGCTTGTGAGTGGGTTGAAAGCCCTGGCTCTTGCGTGGGAGGGAGCGAGCGGGTTGACAAAGGTTACGTCGAAGAAATCCGTGCCACCGGCGGCTCCCATCGCCCTGATATCCGGCCTCGTCCTGTTTTGGTAGTGTAGACGAGGTTCGATGAATGGACGGCGGGCGGCTCTTGCAAGGTCGTTCCCCAGTAAAGTCACCTGGTTGTTATGGCGAGTATTCCGCTCGCAGCCAAAGCGACAATGTAGCAAGTGGTCCCCGTAGATATCCAGCATTTCATGGCATCCTGCTTTGGGGCAAGGGGTACCTGGGGCGAATAAGGGGGTTTGGCAAAAGTACTGGAACCACACGGAAAAGTCTTTGCTCTTGATGTGCGTCCTCAATCCAGGGCAAGGTGCACAGTAGACCCAGCCTTTGGCACCGGGGAGGGACATGCTAGCGCGGAAGGCGCGGGTGCGGATGTTTCCGAGCGGCAAGGCCTCTTGCACAGCCATATGAATTGCATCTGTTAGCTTCTTCTACGATGGTGGGTTGGATGAGCAGAAGTTGCTAAACGGAATTCGTTCTGAGGGTCGACAAGAGGCGCTCCATGCGGTAAAGGCGGCTGTAGCATCCTCGTACTGCGTCAGGTCTTGAACACAGGACGGCAAAGACTTCTCGCATAACTGCTGCGTCGCGGCGCTGGACGCAAGAAACGAAGCGGCGGCGACATCTCGCGCGGAGGAGAGGCCGATTCCCAAGGTCGGTTTCTTCTCCTGTAGTGCCTTAATGGGCAGTTGCAGCTCCTTGAATATACAGATGTCTAGCATTCCACCCGCTAAAGTGCGGCAGCACCTCTCGATTAAGCTGTCGAAGTATTCGGCCCCTTTCCGCGTACAAGAGGGCGGCACAACTCGCAAGAGGTATCCCACTTTGCAAACCCCAAAGCAGTTGCGCAGTAGTTGGAATGAAGCGTGCGCGTCCTCGATTTCCATGACAGCGTTAAGTAAAGGCTCAAGGGAGTATACATGGTCCAGGAAGTATTGTTCCATGAACGTTTGGGAGCCGATTGGCGCGTTCAAAACCGAAGTACCAGTACTGTATTCCTGCCGCATATCACAGGGGTATGCGGACTGAACCGACGCGGAGGGGGCGGTGGGCCACCATACTTTGCATTTCGAGACTGCCAGATGGAGACCACGACGTTTGGCCTCGGAAGAAGACAGAACCTCGATTACCTTGAGTATGTCCTCGTGTTTGGCTACAATGTAGCCATCGTCGTGATACCAAAGCTCCAAAAGCAGTGTGTCTAACCCTGTGTCCTCGTCGGGGGATCCCGACAATAGCTCTTTGATCTTTAGGGCGATGGGGTGGAGTACGAGAGCGAAAAGCAATCCGCTGAGCGGGTCTCCTTGCTGAGTACCCACAACACTCCGTATAGTCTCGAATCCCGTCCAGAGGAACGCTGGATCGTTGTTGTAGCAATACAGTACCCAAGGGAGCAGCTGAGGAAAGAGGTTCCGGACTGCGTTAAAAAAGGAAGCACGGCTGCACAGGTTGAACGCATTCTTCAGGTCGACCGACAAGAGCGCATATTCAGGGCGTGTACCGAACTTGTTCACGATGCGTCGAACACCGTGAACTACTGCATCTGTTCCTGACTTTGTGGCGATATCAACCTGAAGAGGCTGGAAGTAGGTGGAGGCCTTTTCATTGACCCGAGTAGCAAGGCAGCTACTAACTAACCGTCGCAAAGTCTCTCCCACTGCAATGGGGCGCGGAGTCATGTCTTTCTTCGCAAGTGGTGTGAGTGGGGCTCCGGCAATCCACGGGGCGAGGGCAGTAGGAGCTTTTCCGGAAGCCAGGACGTTCAGAAGTTCTGTTAATGAATCCAAGAATTTCCCCTGCGAGGAAGATGTGGGTGTCCGTAGAAGCTCTTCGACGTGAGAGGGGCGAAGTCCGGATCCCCCCGGGGCTGAACCGGGTTTGAAAGAGCGAACTGCCCGCAAAACCTCATCCTTTGTGATCGCTGAGATATCGGGGGTGCGGAAGGCGGTTCAAAGTGTTCCTCATCCTCCCGGGGGGATTGAGGATGTTTAGCTCGGAGGGCGTCAGACACCTTGAAAATTGCTCCTCCAAAACCATCAAGCATATTTTTAACAAAATAAATTGACATGTATGTGTGAATTCGAGTTGGTTTGATACCAAATCGTTTCTAGTCAGTCGCGAGTTCTAGACTTTTCCAACTAAAAGTGACATCGAAGCAATTGTAGAAAATTTCCCAGGTTGATGCCACACCTCTCGACTGCACGGTGCGCAGAAGGTTTTTTTCGCCTCATAAATTCGTTCATTCACCGAACGACTAAGTATCGACACCTTTTCTCGCCTCGCACTATATCTGTATCACTTTATACACTCTATCTCACGTTATTTGCCTTTCTTTATAGTTTGTGAAGTCGAGCTGAAGAATGCTTTTCTCAGTTTTTAATATTAATAATCCTTTTTTGACAACCTTTTGCTGTTTTTGGCCATGCATATAGCCACAATGAGCTCCTGTAGAATATTAAATATTCACAACTGGCTTTATTGCTCCTCTTTTGCCAAAGTGCACCCAATTTGTTCTAATATTAAAGCATGATTGATTTGCAATATATATTTTATGTTTGAATCACTCTACTAATGTGATCTTTGATCTCTATCCGTTTCAATATGTTACCAAAATCCAAAAATCTGTAGGAATCTGATGTTTACTGTGCCCTAGAAATGAAAAACTCCTACTGTCACTGTCTTTTAACGCATGGAACCAACTGATCCTGACATTTTCTAAATGTAGACTCAAGCTAAATAAAATAAAAGAGCATGCTGACTCAAATTTATTTGGTAAAAATACTAGCGATTTACTTATTTTATTCAGGGACTTTGTTCAGTATTTTTCAAAACATACAAAAAAGGACCAAGTGGTAGATACTTATATCTACTCTAGCTGGTAAGCCCTATTCAGGTCCAGTCATTATCCCTGCACCTTCTTTGTGTACCACCCAAGTAGCTTCGAAGATGCATAATCAGCTTTAGAGGGAAAATCTTTTGCATTTCTGGCTTAGATAATCATAAACGCCCTTGAGAATGAGGTTCTTTCTGCTCATTAGGAACTTGAAAGAAATCAATTTATCTTTTAACATCTCCGGTCAACACAAAGAGTTGGACACTGATGTGAATGAAAATTTTCGTTCTTCAATTGTTAACTTTTTTATCTTATTGAAATTTTCTCGTTCTGCAAAAACATTTTTACTCAAGTCAAAAGATTTATGTGCGAGATGGAAAACAGTAAGCTTCCTACGACGATACTGATGTAGAAACATTGGATTGGAATAATGAGACAAGAACATTTTGTAATCCAAACTGGGATGATAATAAAATATCTGAATTACATGCTTCAATCTTCGCAGCTCCGTACACTAAGATCTAATGATATTGGTCAGTTAGTCTAGAAAAATATGTTCGTAGCACATTGCGCTCAACTATTTACCACTTACGTACTGTTTTTAGGAGGGATCCTCTTCTTTTCTCGTCATTCTTTGTATAGAGCAAATTTCATGCAGTTGATCAGCTTCCTGAGGAATTTGATGAACAATTCGAGTTTGGCATATTTTTTTATGATTCAAGGATGTCGCTATACTTGTAATTTTGTAATGGGCAAAATAAAGATCAGGGTTGTGATCTAGATGGATGACAAAAGCTTAAAAATATCCAAAATGCCCCACTTTATGGAATTGCAATGAAGAATGTATCATATTATCTCAATTTGATGGGTAAATCCACAGTGTTCTCTACCAAAAGCTCTCTTGAAATTTTTGGTACCAAATTGTCTCAACTCTTTTTTTCTTTTGCAAATCGCTTGCGTCATCGCGTACCTAACTTGTATGCCTCAACTTTTTCAAGCTGAGGAAATATTAAAAGAAATAGAAGTGATCAAGCACAACGATCCACTTCGATACCTTCAGAAAATATAAAAATTCTTAATCCCTATCCTAGTTTTTCTGGATGACGCAAAGACTTTCGGTACTTCAGCGTTCTCTGATGAAGATAACGAGAGAGAGGGAGTGAGGGAGCCAGATAAAGAGTGCAGGAGAGAGTGAGAGAGCATGGGAGAGAGAGAAGGGTAGAAAAAGTGATGGTCCGAGAAGGAAAGATGAGAGAGGAGATGGTGGTGCGAAACTTTACTCAGCTCGAAGATGAAGAGAGACTGCGGCTTATATAGACTTCAAGGAGAGTCGACTGATGCTTTCTGTTGATCGAAAGAAGTTTCCAGAGGACATGTAGACGACAGTGAGTGTCTAATCCTTAACCTACTTGAGCTGATCTAAAGTAGATTAGCTCAAGCTTACAGCACTGTACAGTGCATAAACATAACGGTAAAGTTCTAGGTTGAACGGTAAAGTATAGTAATACCTGTAATCCGTTTTGCTAGTTGTCAGCTGTCAGAAAAGATCAAAGAAGTGAAATTACACTAACACGCCCCGTCAAACTAGAATTGACCTCAGTAGCGCACCCTCGATCTAAAAACAATAAAATACTAGCTTGAAATATCAGGAGGAAAACTGCCGAACTCTTTGGAAACTTCACAATCTCGACTCGAAACAAAGGTTGCGCTAGAAGGTCAGAGACTTGGTCTTCGGTTCGACAGTGAGTAACAGATATCTGTTTGGACGACACAGCTTTACGAACGAAATGACACCGAATATCAATATGATTGTTCCGTTCATTGAATGATTCGTCCTGGGACTAGGTCAGATCGCTGAGTTGTTAATTGATATCCTTATAGGAGTAGTGCATCAAATCGAAAAGAATATTTGACAACCAAATAGCTTCTTCAGAGGCAATGTACAGAAATATGTACTCTGCTTCGCAGAACGATAGCGCGACAGATCCTTGCTTCTTATAGTGCCATGAAATAGATCCACTAGACACAATGAACACGAGTCTTTCGGTAGTCTTGCTAATAGAGTCATAACCAGTCCAGTCCGTGTTACTTAATCCGGCGATGGTCTGGGATGAAGACGGACTGTAACGAATTACAAGAGTTTTAGATCCTTTCAAGTAGCATTGCATATGTTTGAGAGCCCTCTAGTGAGTGACCATCGGCTTTTCGCAGAACTGCGACACCTAGATTACAACGAATCCAATGTATGGGCGAGTGCATCAAGTAGATGAGCCTGTCTATTTCAGAGCGATATGATAATGATGAAGGAATTCATTGGTCATTAGTTACGTCTTTGTTGAGAAAGGTTTGGCCGTGATCTCCACTCTGTACCTCACATGTGTCTTGAGGCTGTCTACAAGTTCCAGTTGCATTGAAAATTTAATCTCTGGACATTACCGTTACTTCTGAGCCAATATACCACAGCTGATATTCCTTGCTCTTAGAAGAGTATCCCATCATAAAGGATTCAAGAGATCTGGGATCCAACTTCTTGGGTTTGTTCTTTGGAACGACATACAAACAATGTGCACCAAATACCCGTATGTGAGATATTTCAGGAGCAATTTCATTACAGCGGTGATAAGGAGTGGTGATATCTGGCGAATAGATTGAAGTAACGCGATTCAGAACATAGGCAGCCGTGGAAAGTGCTTCACCCCATAAATAATTTCGAAGACCTCTGTGATGTAGCATCGAGCGCGCCAAATTGATAAGGGTTCGATTCATCTGTTCTGCAGTTCAGTTTTACTGGAAGTGCTAGCCACGGTGAGATGATGTTGTATGTCGTTCTTCTTTACGAACTTCTTTAAGTCGGTTGAGAGGTAATCTCCGTCTTTTTTGGACCGTAAAGCCTAATAAGTAGCTTAACTTAATGAGTAGCTTAACTTCATCCAATGGAGTTTTCATTTCAGGGACCTCATGGACTTGGAGATATTTCAGAGACTGGCTACTGTGCTTCTCCGCAAATGCTTTGTAGTTTGCTGAGCCATCTATCACCTTCGACTTGTCGCTCACAGGATATAAAACCGTCAACTTGGAGTAATCCTCGATTAATTATACGAGAACTCTAGCTCGTTCTAGGGAAGTAGTTTCAACAGGTGCAAAGACATCAGAATAAACCAGTTCTAGATGTTTTGTCGAATAACTTTGTTTATTTTTCGGGATTGGCGCACAATGATATTTACAAAGTACGAAACTAACGCAGAAATCATCTTCATCGGTTCTTTGTGAAAGCTTTACGTCTATTACGACGCCGCTCCTGATTATTGATTTGATTCCGGGGGCATTAACGTGCGCCAATCTCTGATGTCAGATTGAAATTGGGCATATCAAGGAAACTTGAGATCCCGTCGGTGGCTTTAGTGCAGGCTTGGTGACTTCCAAGGAGTATGGGACATTAGCGAGCGCACCAGTTGCCACAAGAGTAGAGTTCAGATGACCAAGAAGTGTGACTGAATCGTTTTTAAAGCCCGTATCAATTCCACACTTCGCCGTTGCAGATAAAGAATGCAGTTGGTAGCGAATGTCTGGAGTGTGTACTACGGTTTTCATTACACACTTGCCAGTTTCGCCCTTCTGTGTTAGCGTGAGAGCAGCGTCACCGGAGCTAGTAATCATAGCCGTATAATCTGCCTCAAGGTAAAGAGTTAAAGAGGACTTGAGAAGGTGATAACTTGTGAAAGATGAGCGGTCGTTAGTGACATGCGATGTGCATCTTGAGTTGATGATTCATTGCACAGATGATTGGGGACGGCCTCCAGTAGATTTAAAACCTGCCTTTTGTGCAGGGTAATTCGACGCAAAGTCACAAACAACATCTGGGTGTTCGGTAGTTTCATCAATCTCCGTGGCATTGAGGTATTTTCCGCCACTTCATCTAAACTTATCAAGATGAGCTCTAGGTGGATGTCCTCTGAAGTTGAGATGAGGTTACTTGTTGTAGCATCGTCTGTTATCCCGATGCCAGCCGCATTTTATGCACATTTCTGCGGAAGTTCCTGTTCGGGGCTTAGTACACCGAGCTCCCAGGAGTGCAGCCGTCGCAGCGACTTTGATTGCGTCTTGGTTCCGCTTAACAAGGCATTGTTCTTCTTGGATACATCTACTCTGTACAGATTCGAGCGAAAGCTTGCCATCTTCAATATTGGCAGCATCAAGGGCTGGTATGGGGCTGTCAAAGCGATCGGGCTAGCCATTGAGAAAGTTCACGGCCATTTCGGTGTCCTTGAAATTCACAGACATGGAATTTAGAGTGGCTACAAGTTGGCAAATAAGGGAAGCAAATAGTAAAACTTTCTCATTTTGGTGCATATGTGCGATATAGAAGCGACGTCTTGCGGCAAGCTTGTTTAGCAGAGTATGTTTTTCGGAAATATCACAAATGAGCTTTCACGTTTGTTTGGCCGTAGTGGCGTGTTGTACCTGCCCAAGGTTAGCATCTGAAAGTGTGAGTCCAATGATGGCACTTGCCTTGGCATCTGCCTTTTGCCATGTGGAGTGAGGTGACGAAGATGCTTCCAGTGAATCAATGGCAAGATGAATGTCAACCTACCGGAGAGATGAGATGAGTTAACTTCGAGCTTTCCAAATGTGAAAGTTATCATCACGGAACAAATCGAGATTATCAATACGAGGTCCGAAAGAAAAGTCTACGATGAATATAATGGGACCAAGTGAATCAAAATCTAATTTTTCTTTGTTTGTGTTCAATATTATTGTTGCGGTCGTGCATAGTTTGGTAGACGCGGTTACGGTAGGCACAAGTCGTAATACCCAACTTCCGCTCAGATCTGTTGCGGCATTTGTTATCACCTCTGTGCTGAGCACGTTGCTTCGGACCCGATACTTTGAGCTGATAGAAATCATAGGTGGGGAAAGAAGACTTGGTTTCCGAAAAAAACGTATTATGGTTGCCAAAAGAAGGTGGAGGAGAAGTCACAGTGGGCGAAAGAAGCGGAGCTGGAGAGAGAGGTTCGGCAGTAAGCGGAGTTGGGATTATTAACACTGAAAGGTCAGCAGGAAGAGGCGGCACGGTAGGCGATAAAGGAGACTGAGTGAGAGTGACTGGAGCAAGAACTGGAAGTTTCGCAGGTTCCAAGTTGCCTAAGGTGTCTGGAGTGGCGGAGGTTCTACATTAGGAGAGATCAAGTTAATAATTTGAACTGGGGCAGATATGTTTGGCTGTGACAGGTTTCTTCTGATCCTTTGGTTTCGAAACACGGCTTGAAGAGACGGAGAGATGCTTTGAGCAGAGCTTGACTGGATTATTGAAGTTGTTCCCTATTGTGGGCGTTTTCTTTGTACGCAATGCCAAGATGTGTTGAAGGAAATCCTTCTTCTTGGGAGAAATACTCTTCTAGTGAGAGTAAGGAGAGAGTAAAACGACGTCCGGAGTGGTTTCAGTGGGGTTTATATCACTGCCTTCACTGTCAGACTCAATAGCGGAGTCGTCGATAAAACGGCACTTCAAGCAAAGCTGACCTTCTCGGATCGAGGCGGGGCTTAAACAGGCTCTATACACGTCGGAGAATAGGGTCGTCTGGAGGTATCCTAATTCCTACAAAAAAAAGGGAGCGGCAGATGACCACTGGAGGCAGGGCGCTGCGAGGCTAGGCGAATGTTGAGGAAGAAGCATGAAAGATGTAAGGAAGCAATATGTCTCGAAGAGATTTGGACTTACTGTTGAAACCAGACACCGGAAGTGAGACAAACCGAAGTTTGTGACACAGAGACGAGGCGAAAAGAAACGAGGAAACGGGCCGCAAAATGGACTTTGGGCTGTGGTGCGCGGATGAAGAACGAAGAAGGACCGCAGAACCAACCAAGGTAGGTAGTGCAGAGACGACGGGCTTTGGACAAGTTATAAAACAGAAGATCATTAGATAGTGCAGAGAAGACAAGTAAGTCAGATCAAACCTTAGGTGCTTTATCTTGATCGTTCTGTGATTTTCTTCCTACACCGAGTGTAGGGTAGCCTCCAGTTAATTCGCGTCGAACAGGGGGGCGCGAAAGAGATAGTTTGATGTGCAGCGTTAGTGGTCTGGGCCCATAACCTGATGACAAGAACGAGAGGGAGGGAGCGAGGGAGCCAGATAGGGAGTGCAGGAGAGAGTGAGAGATCAGGGGAGAGAGAGAAGAGTAGAAAAAGTGATGGGCTGAGAAGGAGAGATGAGAGAGGAGATGGTGATGCGAAACTTTACTCAGCTAGAAGATGAAGAGAGACTGCGGCTTATATAGACTTCAAGGAGAGTCGACTGATGCTTTCTGTTGATCGAGAGAAGTTTCCAGAGGACATGCAGACGACAGTGAGTGTCTAATCCTTAACCTACTTGAGCTGATCTAAAGTAGATCAGCTCAAGCTTACAGCACTGTACAGTGCATAAACATAACGGTAAAGTTCTAGGTTGAGCTTTAAAGTACAGTAATACCTGTAATCCGCTTTGCTAGTTGTCAGCTGTCAGAAAAAGTCAAAGAAATGAAATCACACTAACATTGTCGCCAATGTCTGGTAAGGTAATTATGCCGGTGCATCAAGAATCTTGTCTGCATCCAGTACTCAAGTTCTTACGTACGTTTGATGGACCCATTCTCTCTACTGTGACAAAAAACTCGCAGCTGTTCAATTAGAAAAGTATTGCCAAGAGTTGCTTTTAAAGGAAACGCAGCAAAACCATTCTCCAATCTCCTCGTCTCTTTAGCTGTTATATTTGCAAGAACAGAATCGTACATATCTTTTTATTGTATTAAAAGATATTTCAGCATTTCCAGAACTAATAAGTCATCTTTTTCCTTTCTCGGCTTTTTTACAGGACGGAAAATTAGTTGAGATTTATGAAAAATTATTTAAAATTCTAATGAAATCAAGAGCTGGGTCTGCGGACTACTTCCGAAGGTGCGATTCCAATTGCCGAAAGCTTTGAGTCGTACCAACAAAAAAGCCCCAGCTTTCCAGCACTGGCGCGGATGCTGTTCAACATCCAACTACTTTTGGTCTCTTAAGCGTCTGCCGAAATACCAGAGCCAAACAAATAGGGAAAATGCATCCAAAAGTATCCCGTTATGGCTCTAGTAAACATAGTGTGCACCCCGAAGGCAATAATGGGAGTACAAAGGGACCAAATGGGCGCAAGAAATCCTTTAGTACTTCTGAATCGTTGTCATGGGTGTAATCATGGGTCGTGCAGTATTAAAAAGGCACAAAATAGAAGAAGGCGACTGTTTCGGAGAAAATAGAAAATTTTTGCAGTCGAAAGCACAGAATGAACAGAACAGCCGGGTCGTTGCGTTGCACTTGGAAATGAATAGCGAAGAAAACACAGATTTTCTTATCGTGAAAGGCTAAAGTTGCTGCACAACGAATATTAAATGGAACTATCGAGGATACAGAAGCACTAGTATATAAGCTTTATCGAAAACGATCCGGAAGAAAAGATCAACAAGATGTTTTGCAGTATGCATCTTCTTATAAAAAGTTTACATCTTTTATTGCTTTTCAATCGAAGTTTGAGAGCGAGAATGGGAAAGTGAAAGTACAGCAGAGAATGGCCACACGTCTACATCAAGTAATTATATTGCTGAAGATGGTAGTAGATCCGCTTTTGATACAGAAATTAAGCTAAGTTTGCGCAGGGAAGGAATTCTTCAGATGTTCCCTGTGGGTACTAAAAGATAGAATCTGGAAAAGCGGGAAAAGAAGTGGAGCGGAAAGGTACAAAGTCCGATCAAGGAATTGTCCGCAAAGATGTAAATAGGTAGTGAAGTACTCCTCGCGATTAAGAAGCGAAACCGGGAAGCGACCGATTCTGAACATGATAACAAACTACTGCAAATGCTGCAAAAGTACTCCGCCGATTACATGAACATAATGAAAGATATGCTTAGATCTAGGAAACTGAGATTGTGCAAAAGAGATGCTGAGGAATAGAATGAAGTGCTCGAGCTTGAAACGAGCGTTAAGAAGAAAAGCCGTGAGAACATAGAAAGTGGTTCTTTGTTTATTGAGGAGCCAGATTCCACCAGACCAAGGTCAGTGCTGCTCCATATATCCGTGCATATATGGTGCATCACATATTTAGAGTAGCCCGCTACGCAGCGATGCGCTGCATAACTCGGCATTCAATGCCAAACTCCAAGTTGGAGTTTACACACGTATGTACAAATACAGCAGAAATATCTGCTGAAAAGTAAACTACTGGAGTAATAGGGCATATTAATTTGCGGACAGTCCTTGAAGCTAGTGGTGCAAGAGGTTGCAAGGATGGGTCGGGCACTGATCTTAATATGGTGATATTTCTATTGCTACTTGTTCTGTGCAGAAAAACTACAACTATATAAGTAAGAAAAAAATACTCTGACGCCCCGAATAAGATCGTTAAGTAATCCATTGAAAGCACTACGGGGCCTAATATAGTGCTACCTAACTTGCAGGCTTTCCAAATACAACTCAATATTATCACCCATCATTTCTGCACTGCTATCCACAATTTATGTTCTTCAGAAGTCAGCTTTCTCCCTTTACATATTTTACATCTCAGAGAAAATATCTATCCGCTCGTTTTATTCATTTTCATCCGCGGCAAAAATCCCTCGTTGATTCATCCTGACAAGCGTATTGTGAAGAATCACGTAAGCAGCTTATATCTAAAGTATTGTTCTTGTACCGCATGTAGCTTTCTTTTCTTAGTTAATAGGAACTGAGCTTTTAGGTCTACAAAGGCTCTTTCTATATCTTTCCGAAGGGCTTCATGCCGTGTTTTATGTTGACTTTCGTCCTCATTGCGAGGATTACGAACCGTCTTTGCAAAGAGAGGTCAGTCAGAGTATATCCCATCTCCCAGAAAATATGAAAGCTTCCTTGACAAAGTAGAACCACTAACTCGGAAGTTGGATGAAAGTCGAAATATATACGAGTGCGGTTGTCTTTCCTCCGTGACGATGCAAGAGCTCGAGTACTTTGTTTAGAAGATCGGCCACTTCACAGCCTGTTGCACTGCTTTTCCGTGTGCTACAAGTACTTTAGATCCGACTGAAAAAGTTGGAACTGGAGGCTCTGCATCCTTTTTTCTTGTCTGTATTATCGCGCGGTGTAATCTTCAGCCTTCGGTGGCCAGTAGTTCAACTTCTCTACTCTCTTCATTGGTAATATTTGTTTCCACGTCAGTCTGTAACATTAGAGGAGCTCTTTCGTACATTAGATCGAACAATGACCGTCCACTTCTTCTTCTTCTTCGACGATAGCCGAATAAAACTTTTGGTAAGGCATCTTCCCACTGGATTTCATTCTCCGACATAGTTTTCGATATTGCTCGTTTATGATTCAAACCATCCTTTTCGCTTTCCCGTTTGACATAGGGGCTTATGCAAGAACTTTCTTCAGCTGAATCCCTTTCTCTTCCAAGAAACGAAGCTGTGAAGTTGCATTAAAACAAAGGGCGTTATCCGTCATGATACTTTTTGGAATTTTAAACGGTTCAATTATTTCTTTTTCGATGAATCTCAGGACTACCTCAGCGTTTGCCTCCTCAACTGCAACTGCTATTGGCCATCCAGTAAGATGTTCCACCCTATAAGGATATGTTTATTTCTGGAAGAGGTTTCCTTGACAGGACCGGCAAAGTCAATTGAAAAGGTTTCAAATAGAACAGAAACTGGAAAGCTTAGAGTTATCTTACACTTTCGTATCTGAGTGAAAGTTTGACGGTTTTCGCAGGTTTTCACGAAATTATAGACGTTCCTATGGAGACTGGGCCACCAGAAGCTCTCCGTAATGATTTTTGTTGGTTGTTTTGAGATCCTAATACCCTAAGTCATCATGGAAAGTCCTCAAAATCTTCATTATTTCTTTCATAGGGGCCACTAGTCGAGAACCGGCTTTTGCGTGTCGGTAAGGTTTCCCATTCCACAATGTAAAAGCCTTTTGGTTCCTGCGTACCCAATTTCTATGTTCCATATCAACATTTCTAATTTTTAGTCTATCCAAGAACTTAATTAGTCGGTAAATGTTAGCTTCGTACTATTTTTTGTTCGGCACGTGCAGCTCGGCAACTCCGACGATTTCCTCAGAACCCTTTTTATTTGGAATCAGTGGACCCCTCAAGCGGGATAGGTAGTCGGCAGGATGATTATTGCGTCCGGGCCTATACACAATTTTAAACCGATATTCTGCGAAAATGTCGAGCCATCGTGCCAAGCGGTGATGTACATCTTTCTTTTGGAATTCTGTCTTAAGTGCCTGATGATCAGTTATCAAAACAAATTTCTAGAGTGATAAAAGGTACCGCGAAACTTTTTCAGTGCGAAAACGACAGCAAGCGCTTCTTTCTCGCAGACTGAGTATCTCTTTTCCGTATCATTCAGAGTTCGGCTTGGGAACTTAACAGGGTGTAGTCTTCCGTTTTCATCTTTTTGGGACAAAACGGCATCCAAAGACCGTTCTGAGCCATCTGTCTCCACAAAAAATGGTCTCTTGAAATCTGGATACATGAGAACTGGGGGGACACATAGCTTATATTTAAGCTCCTAAAATGCAGTTTCCATTTCCTTGTTCCAGTAAAATTTTCCGTTCTTCGTAGTGCTGGCATGTAACGGTGCTGCAGTCTTGGCGAAATCTTTGATAAATCTTCTGTAATATGAGGGCAGTCCAAAGAAGCTTCGGACGTCTGTCTTTGAAGCGGGCCTTGGTGCCAACTTGATTTTTTTCGTTTTCTCTGGATCCAATCTAATTCCTTCTTGATCGACGATATGACCGAGTAATTGGATAGAAGTTTTCGCAAAGAAGCATTTGCTCAACCTAATTTTCAAGCTGTATGCAGCTATCCACTCCACAACTGTCTTGATATGCGATATGTGCTGATCCAAGATTTTTGAGAATATTACCGAACCATAGATACAAACTCTTGCAAATGGAAGTCCGTTCAAAACCTCGTTCATCATTTTTTGGAATGTAGCTGTGGCATTGATGAGATTAAAGGGAATAATTTTGAACCTAAAGGTACCGGATTTGCTGGTAAAAGTGGTTTTTTCCTTCAATTTTATCCAATGGAATCTGCCAATAAATAGTGTCAAGATCAATTGATGTGAAGTATCTCCCGTCCTTCAAGTCCTCGAGAATTTCCTCCATATTTGGAATCGGTAATCGATTGGGTATCATTCTCTGGTTCAGTTGTCGGTAATCGACGCAAAAGCGAATTTTTCAATCCTTATTTGGTGCTCCACAACTGGAAACGACCATGGGGATGAAACTGGTCGAATAATATCATTTTCAGCATACTTGTAACATTTTCTGAGATGAATTGGTCATGTATTTGGCGGTTTACATCTAGGCCGGTGGTAAATCGGTTGAGTGTCGGTAAGTTCGAACGAGTGAGTAACCAGTACACTTGCTTGTCTTAAATCTGAAACGCTCCATGCAATTACTTCGGAAGATGTTAACATGTTGGATATTTTCATTGAGGCGAGGGTTGGCAGGTGCTGTAATTGTTCCTTAATTTCTTCAATTTGGCGCTGGTCCTCTTCTTGATCCTCACCCTCCGAATTTTGAAAGGCCTCTTCCGGCGTGCTCACCTCTTCAGATATGGAATTCGACATACTCTTGTTTTCCTAAGAAAGTTGATCTTCTTTCATGCTCCGAATTCCGTCCTTTGATTCGATATCATCGCAAAAAGAAACACATTCAGGTTTCAAACCTATCCTAGAATTCCAGTCTTCATCTGTTTCAAACACAGAATCATAACCATCCCATGCAATGTTCATTACCCCCGAGGGTACCCTTTTCCACTTCCGAAAGTGTTAGTTGGTTCCGAATCTTTGCTGTCATAGCTAGAAGTGAAATCTTCACTTTCCGTTTCTTTTAAATCTTCAGGATGCGTGATTTTTTCGAAATCCAGGGTTATCTTCACGTTTCTACCGTCAATATTAACTAAAACCATTTGGTTGACCAATTAAATGCAGACATTTAGTCTTTCCATGGTAGGGCAGCCAATGATTGCATCGAAAGGGATATCAGGCATGACAAGAAAATTTACATCAACTTTAGAGTCCCCAAGGAACACGAAAACCTTGTCAACAGTGCACATGCACTTTGAGACGGTTCCATCCGCCACAGTTATTCTTCGAGTAGTTGGAATGATTTCAAGACCTAAATCTGTCATCAAAGTTTCTGAAAAAAGGTTTGCAACAGCGCCCGAATCGGAAAGAGCTTTGGTTTTCACTCCCAATACTTTGCGTGGTACCAGCTTAAGACGTTTGGGTGCTGTCGAGGCCGATTGAAGAAACAGTGTCTTACCCTTAGCGGACTTATGAGACCTGATACTTTTTTTTGCGTTCCTTTCTCGCATCCTCTGCGTCGCCCCTCAAAAGTTGACTAAACGTTATTCCAGTTGGTGCCGATGCAAGCTCAGCTAGATCGTACTTCTTCACATATTTTCGTACATCCTTCGAAATTCTCTTAAATCTCTTACTCTTTTTCGTCCTCTTGGCCGAAGTGTTTCCCACTCCTGGATCAACTTGATCATGCCTCTTTGTTCGAGGAGGTACAGGTGCTGGGATATGCTCCAGCATTCCATAATCTAGGCTAGAATTTTTCGATAAAATGTTCACTTCCCCATCCCTTTTCGTCACATTGACTTGACTGATTTCTTCAGCGATGGATACATTACTGGCATCCGTCAACCTTTGATTCTTTCCGTTTTGTAATATTTTAATCTCTGGTCCTGACTCGCTCCTCGCGTCCGATAGATTTGCTCTTCTGTTATCTTTAGACCAGCAGTTACTTTCATGATGCCCATATCGACCGCACTTTGCACAACGAGTGTTTCTATGTAGATTATCAGGACAAATATTTGGAAAGTGTCCAGCTTGTGACAGTAATAACAGACTTCTGCGGCTTTAAGGGCCCCAGACTGGTTCTCCTTAATGGTAAGAGTAAGGCTTTCCAACTGCGAGTTTATCATGTCAAGCTGATTATCAAATCGGGTTTCCAGCCTTTTTTACAAGTTTTTGACATCGCTCCTGACAGATTCCAATGCTGCCGCACTAGTAGCCGGCCTTTGATAATTCTTTTCAGGATTTGCGATGGAGATAGATGTACGGTTATCCCTCGGTGCCTCACTCAGTGACTGAAACGTCTCCGAACTTTTGACAAATTCTACCATGGTATCCTTCAGTTCATTAAAAATGTGAGGGCACCTGATAAGGAGGAAATAGGAGAGCCGCCTATCCCCCATCGTCGCCTTACGCAGCATTCCGTACTTGGCTTGGGCGTTGAACCCGGCCTTTCTGTAGAGATCACAAAGGTATACCAATTATCTTAACAAATCGTCGAATTTGAGCCGGGACTCTATTGCGGTACGAATCATCTCATCTGGTTCTACCTCCTCAGCGTATTCTTTCACAAGCCACTCACATACCTCACCGAAGTTACGCCCATTTCCGTTAAGAGACAACCCGTTAATAAACTTGGCCTTATATTTGAGCTTTTCGTCACCATGAAGATAGACGAAGATACTTTCGCCCTTCTCTTCATCGCTCTTCTCACGCCTCACAACGTTGACATATATACAGAGAAACTCCTCAACTTCTTCATTCTTACCCTTGTGAATATTATACGAGCAGCGTTGAGATCCATTATTGCAGAAAAGAAATCCCCCGAAGTGTTCCTTAGTACTGTTCAACTGGCTAAGCTTGCATCGGCACCAACTGGAATAACGTTTAGTCAACTTTTGAGGGGCGACGCAGAGGATGCGAGAAAGGAACGCAAAAAAAAGTATCAGGTCTCATAAGTCCGCTAAGGGTAAGACACTGTTTCTTCAATCGGCCTCGACAGCACCCAAACGTCTTAAGCTGGTACCACGCAAAGTATTGGGAGTGAAAACCAAAGCTCTTTCCGATTCGGGCGCTGTTGCAAACCTTTTTTCAGAAACTTTGATGACAGATTTAGGTCTTGAAATCATTCCAACTACTCGAAGAATAACTGTGGCGGATGGAACCGTCTCAAAGTGCATGTGCACTGTTGACAAGGTTTTCGTGTTCCTTGGGGACTCTAAAGTTGATGTAAATTTTCTTGTCATGCCTGATATCCCTTTCGATGCAATCATTGGCTGCCCTACCATGGAAAGACTAAATGTCTGCATTTAATTGGTCAACCAAATGGTTTTAGTTAATATTGACGGTAGAAACGTGAAGATAACCCTGGATTTCGAAAAAATCACGCATCCTGAAGATTTAAAAGAAACGGACAATGAAGATTTCACTTCTAGCTATGAAAGCGAAGATTCGGAACCAACTAACACTTTCGGAAGTGGAAAAGAGTACCCTCGGGGGTAATGAACATTGCATGGGATGGTTATGATTCTGTGTTTGAAACAGATGAAGACTGGAATTCTAGGATAGGTTTGAAACCTGAATGTGTTTCTTTTTGCGATGATATCGAATCAAAGGACGGAATTCGAAGCATGAAAAAGATTACCTTTGCAAAGAAAATAAGAATACTTCGAATTCCATATATGAAGATGTGAGCACAACGGAAGAGGTCCTTCAAAATATTGAGGTTGAGGATCAAGAAGAAAAAGGGCGCCAAATGGCAGAAATCCAAGGAAAAGTGCAGCACCTTCCCACCCCCGCCTCAATGAAAATATCCGACATGTTAACATCTTCCGAAGTAATTCCGTGGAGCGATTCAGATTTAAGACAAGCAAGTGTACTGGTTACTCACTCGTTCGAACTTACCGACACTCAACCGATTTACCACCGGCCTAGATGTAAACCGCCAAATACATGACCAATTCATCTCAGAAAATGTTACAAGTATGCTGAAATGATATTATTCGACCAGTTTCATCCCCATGGTCGTTTCCAGTTGTGGTCGCACCAAAGAAGGATGGTAAGCTGCGTTTTTGCGTCGATTACCGACAACTGAACCAGAGAATGATACCCGATCGATTTCCGATTCCGAACATGGAGGAGATCCTCGAGGACCTGAAGGACGGGAGATATTTCACCTCAATTGACCTTTACACTGGCTATTGGCAGATTCCATTGGATGAAATATGTAAGGAAAAAACAACCTTCACCAGCAAAGCCGGTACGTTCAGGTTCGAAGTGATGCCTTTTGGACTCATGAATACACCAGCTATATTCCATAGAATGATGAACGAGGTTTTGAAAGGACTTCCATTCGCAAGAGTCTATATCGATGATTTCGTCATATTCTCAGAAACATTGGATCAGCACATCTCGCGCGTCAAGACAGTTGTGGAGTGGATAGCTGCATACAGCTTGAAAATTAGGTTGAGCAAATGCTTCTTTGCGAAAACTTCTATCCAATTACTCGGTCATATCGTCGACCAAGATGGAATTACAGTGGATCCAGAGAAAACGAAAAAAAATCAAGTTGGCACCAAGGCCCGCTTCAAAGACAGACGTCCGAAGCTTCTTTGGACTGCCCTCATATTACAGAAGATCTATCAAAGATTTCGCCAAGACTGCAGCACCATTACACGCCAGCACTACGAAGAACGGAAAATTTTACTGGAACAAGGAAATGGAAACTGCATTTCAGGAGCTTAAAGATAAGCTATGTGTCCCCCAGTTCTCATGTACTCAGATTTCAAGAGACCATTCGTTGTGGAAACAGATGCCCCAGAACGGTCTTTGGGTGCCGTTTTGTCCCAAAAAGATGAGAACAGAAGACTACACCCTGTTAAATTCGCAAGCCGAACTCTGAATGATGCGGAAAAGAGATACTCAGTCTGCGAGAAAGAAGCGCTTGCTATCGTCTTCGCGCTGAAAAAGTTTCGCGTATACCTTTTATCACTCGAGAAATTTGTCTTGATAACTGATCACCAGGCACTTGAGACAGCATTCCAAAAGAAGGATGTACATCACCGCTTGGCCCGATGGCTCGATATTTTTGCAGAATATCGGTTTGAAATTGTGTATAGGAACGGACGCAATAATCATCCTGCCGATTACCTATCCCGCTTGAGGGACGCACTGATTCCAAATGAAAAAGCTTCGGAGGACATCGTCGGAGTCGCCGAGTTGCAGTTGTCGAACGATAACGAGTACGATGCTAATATTCACGGATTGATCAAATTCCTCGATGGACTAGAAATGAGAAAGGTTGATCTTGAACACAGATATTGGGTACGCAGGAATCAAAAGGCTTTTACATTGTGGAATGGGAAACTCTTCCGGCAAACTAAAGCCGGTCCCCGACTAGCGGCCCCTTTGAAAGAAGGAATGAAGATCTTGAGGACTTTACATGATGAGCTAGGGCATTGGGATCTCGAAACAACCAAAACATTCGTAACTGAGAGATTCTGGAGGCCCGGTATCCATAAGGACGTCTATAATTTCGTGAAAAGCTGCGCCAACTGCCAAAAATTCATTCCAATACGGAAGTATAAGACAACTCTAAGTTTTCCAGTTTCCGGTCTCTTTGAAACCTTCTCAATTGACTTCGCGGGCCCGTTCAAGGAAAAATCTTCCGGAAACAAATATCTCCTTATAGGGGTGGAACATCTTACTGGATGGCCAATAGCAGTTGCAGTTGAGGAGGAAAATGCTGATGTGGTACTGAGATTCATCGAAAAAGAAATAATTGAACCGTTTGGTCTTCCAAAAAGGATCATCTCGGATAACTTTGTTTTACTGCAACTTTACTGCTTCGTTTTTTGGAAGAGAAAGGGATTCAGCTGCAGACAGTTCTCTCATACGCTCCTATGTCAAACGGGAAAGCGGAGAGGATTGTTGGAACCATCAAACGAGCAATATCGAAAACTATGTCGGAGAGTGAAATCCAGTGGGAAGATGCCTTACCAAAAGTGTTATACGGCTATCGTCGAAGAAGGGGAAGAAGTGGACGGTCCCCGTTCGAGCTAATGTACGGAAGGGCTCCTAGAATGTTACAGAGAGACATGGAAACAAATATTATCGATGAAGAAAGTAGAGAAGTCTAACTACTGGCCACCGAAGGCTGGAGATCACACCGCGCTAACACACACAAGAGGTAAGGACGAAGAGCCTCCAGTCCAAACTTTTTCTGTCGGCTCTAAAGTACTTTTAGCACACGGAAAAGCAATGGAATAGGCTGTGAAGTGGCCGGCCTTCCAAACAAAGTACTCGAACCCTTGCATCGTCACGGAGGAAAGACACCCGCTTTATCAGCTCTGTTCAAGCTCAGGGAAGTGATCAAGGAGGGCCATCCATGCACGTCGACTGGTCCTTACCATCAGAGGCCTGAAGAATTACTTCTCACACAGGACTATGCGCAACCACGGGGCATACTCATCTTTAACTATAGGATGATTCCTATGGGAGGAAATAGGCCCGGGGATTGGATCATCTCGATTACGCGGGACTACTACAAACTCCACGTAGTCACCCATTTCTACATTAATATATGCCTATGTTTCCGTACGTTGAACGGACCATTGCTACCTGAAGAAGATTACCGACTATTAATAAGAGTTCTATTTTCATTCCAAAACGGAAGGTTCACGGAAGCAGGTCCAGAGTTTGTGGAAGTAATATATCATTACTCTGTAGGAAGATATGGAATGGTAGCTGCCGGAGACTTTTCGCAAACGTATCTGAATATTATCCGTCCAATTTACGTATTTCTCAAAAACAACCAAGATGTGCGACCGAGAGGTTACGCCTTACCCCCGGATATGGAATACAGACTGGTCCCGTATCCTCTATGGGAACCTTACGTTTCTCCGCCACAAATTGGGAACGTTGGAGGCGGCGAGGATCCTCCTGAAGCAGTGATAATGACCAGAGGAGGACCTTCAGGAGACAACAACCCGCCCAGAAGAGGTTCCGGTCGTCCCCGAGAGGACCTCGTGCAGGGCCCATTACGTCAGGAGCTGGTCGCGGCCATTCATCGGGACCGTCCACCACAACTTCATCTCTAGCTCTCTTTCACAACCATGCACAGCATACAGTCGGAAGAAGAATATTATCTTTTTGGCTGCGCAATATCTCCGAGGATGCGAACGATGCGCAGGTCATTTCTTATTTCATGATAAGCATCTGTTTATGTTTTAGGGCGCTACATGGACCGCACTTATCTTACGAAGATTCGTTCTTGATGATGCGCGTCTTCTTTTCTTATCGGCACCTATTCCTCCGGCATCTTCCAGAAGAGTTTGCGTATCACATATATTTTTCACTCTTGGAAGATTCGGAAGAGTCACGGAAGAAGAATGTATTCAACCCCACCTCGATGTTATCAAACCAATATATGAGGCTATGCTGCGAAGTGAGGTACCAGTAATGCGAACCTACTTTTTAAAGCATCATATTGGTAATCAGTTGCATCCGTATCTGTTTGAGAGACCATACACTTTATCAATATGACAGCGAACACTAACGCATACAGAAGAAGAACAACGAAGACGAGCTGGGACGATCGTCTTGAGTGGGAGGGCATGATGTGCGCAAATTCGGACACGAAAAAAAATCTAGTAGAGGGCCAAAATTGTATAAGGTATCGAAATTTGGAAGAAATGTTTTACAATTTCTTAATTTGTAAGATAATTTTGATTTGGATGAGTGTGGCAAATTCATTGGTTGATTTTCTATTTTATGACACGCTGTCGTAATAGATGTCAATACAGTTGCAGGCTCTGGTTGATACTGCGAGTGACTCTGCAGGGTATATATAATGGCTACATTAATTCCCACCACTGGCCGATGGGTGGCTGGCGTGGGTATGGCACCTAGATTCAGTTGCATCCGTACCCGTTTGAGAGACCATACATTTTATCAATAAGACAGCGAACACTAACGGAAACAGAAGAACAGCAGTGACGACCCGGGACGTTCGCCTTGAGAAAGGGGGCGTGTAATACAAAAAAATGGTCCCCCCTTCATGTAATACAGGAAATGGTTCTCCCTTCATGTAATATAGGAAATAGTACCCCCTTCATGTAATACAGGAAATGGTCCTCCCTTCGTGTAATCCAGCAACCTACAACGATCCCGCCCCTAACTTCTCCCACCGTCATTTCCAAATTTACTTCCACTTTATCTAGATATTTTTATACTGTATTTAACCCTCTGAATTGACCCGAATCAAGTCCCTTTTCCCTTTTAGATTACCTCCTCCTCCAAATTCGCCTTTTTGAGAAGAAGGGCGCAAATGCACTACTGCAAAATCCCTTGCAGATTTATTTTACCTATTTCTAATCTATAGAATCTGCCCGGGGAGCATATTTAAACCCTTTTATTCCAAGTTCCAAATATCCCCGATCATTTACTCATCACCCAACCCCCCCACACACCCAAAACCTCCTACATTGCCTCCCATTCCCCAACGTCTATCAAAATGTACAACCTTCGCCACTCCACCCCATCACCAAAACCCGCCCCTCTCGCCCCATTAATGGCCTCCGTCTCGCCGCTTGCGGGCCAATCGATGCCGACGAATACCTCCGGCGGCAAACTTAGAAAAAGATCATCGAGTTCGTTCGCCGCTTCTTTATATAAGAAGAGGCGAGGGAGGTAAGTGAGGATGGAGCTGAGAAAATCGAGGAAGAGAGCAGGGAGTCCTTCGAGGAATGCGCAGCCCCGGAGTTTTTCTACGAGGTTAAGGACGAAGAGGTGGATCAGGATGTGGATGATGAGGGGGTTGATGAAGATGATGAGGGGGTTGATGAGGGCGATGAGGACGACGAAGATGAGGAACAGGAAGGTATGGGATGGGTTGGAATGGAGGAATGTATGGAACAAGTGATACCGACTATGGAACCTGATGAGAATGTCTTTAGTAGTTTTAGATATCTCCCAGGAGGAAATAGATAGTTATGAGCCGTTCGCAGATATTTGTGCAGACTGCTTGGACAGCATGGATATTTTGGAAGAGCTGTTTGGATCTGATTTAGAGAATGGGAGATAAGAGGACCAAATTTATTGTTAGTTTCTTAAGTATCTTTTGCTTAGAGTATATTGTCCACACAAAGTATTTTCATGCATTTCCTGGTATCTTCTGTAGTTTTGTTCGGACTTTAGGGTAGCCGAAAGTCTATATAAGCTAAGTAAACTGCTTCCTCCTTGAGAGGTCAAGCAAGTTGGCAGACAACTTCAGGTCAAGCCCCGAGTAGTAGGAAGTTGAGAGTCAACTTCAGACCCAGGAAAACGTTTTCTTACGCTGGTCGCAGAGCGTCGTTGGTAGACCCTGCCTCTTTTATACTTGCTTGTAGCCCTCTCAACTCTCTTCCATATACACTCCTTTTTATTAGTTCAACTATACCACGGTAGCACTTTTGTCGCTCGCAACACCTTCGTCTTGGGGTAGTTGGTTCTAAGTATTTCTTCTCTCGACGATTTACCCCTATCAGAAACCACAGGTTGGAGCCCAATTTATTTGGAAGTTTTTTTCGTTTCATCTGAAACTCTAAGGACAATTACCGGAGCCCAGGAGCCATTTTGATTCGGATGAGCATTTTTAGATCTGTTACGATCATACGAAAAGCACAGTATCTGAAAGCTGGACCATTTAAGTTGATTCCAATGTGGCATATCGGCTGAAATCATGAATAGATTAAAATATTTTGGTTGCTTTACCCTTGAATTATGTTTTCACTCTATTTCAAGAAAGACAGACAACTATAATTGGAAAAGGGTATTTACGTCCCTGTACTAAGACAGGAAGAATACTCACTCTCGGTCCCCCTTATGGCCAGTAGTCAACCAATAGGTACATTTTGGCAGCAGATTCATAGCATCTTCAATCTCTTTTATATTCAATACTATGACATCGCTATACTGCAATCCTCTTGAGACTTTTCCTTACTTTTACATCGATGTATATCAACCGCACATTTTCTCAAAGTAAATGGTACAAGCATATATTAGTTAATGACAAATAGGAGACAAACAAGCAGCAATTAGTAAGCTTTATTCATTATCCTATCCATCTCTCTAATAAAATTATCCCATATTACCAAAAAAGCGTTTCAGACACTCCATAAGGCACCAGAGTGTTGCTTTGGACAAAAATCACGAAGATGGTCCGCTGGAATTTTGGTTTAATTGTAGAGTCTGATCAGGGAAAGATGGCACTAATTTGTCGCGGTAATTTGCCGTAAGAGCACTTATTAATCGTTTGCACAGATAAAACTGTCCCGGAGAATACATATTTGGAAAAGGTCGGATAAAATATAGCCCTACCGCTTTTCGATGACACAGCTCCCTCAACACCAAACCATGCGCATACCATCGCATCTTGGACTCCAGTTCATAGTGAGAAGTTTTCGTCCTCTCTAAAAGAGATCTTCACCACCCAAAACCTTGTCACGTTCATGTGTACCGAAAAGGTTCCGCGATTTTTGCAGAGAAATAAGAAAATTCTATGGGCGATACAGCCAACGCACGTCCTGCTGAGAATTCGCGAGCTACTCAGGCGCTCACACTAATATTTCTGTAATCAGAAATTATGTTCGCGAATATTTACTTTTCTGATTCATTCTACAATGAATTTCAATAGCATTTTACTACAGGTAAAGTGAGGGACAAAATAAATTTATGGAACGCACGGTACTTAGAATCAACGTGGGCGCAAGTAATCGCCCAGTAATAGCCAACCACGAGAACTTAACTCACTAGAGACGTTTCAGAGTCGGGTTTTTAGGCTTTGACTTGGCATCAAGATGCTTTCCTGAATGTCTTTTTTTTTCTATTTACATATTGACCTTTCATTAAGTAGACGCAGAAAACGTAAAGTATGGAAGTGGTTAGGTACCAACATGTATTCTGAACTGCTACCATTATGAAACTATGGTTTAAACGGACTATAACATTATGGCGACTCACAAGGAAACGGAAAAACCACAGAAAAGAATATTTCACCCACAAAGTGTTGGAAGAAACCAATTATGAGCAGTACGATATCAACTTTATACTACAAACTACCTTATTGAAACGAGGAAGATAACTCCAGCTGACCACACAGTCAAAAAAACGGCACGGCATCAGACCATCTCACTTCGAACCAACTAGAGGTCAACATCAGAAATGCAATAAACTAGCGAAAAGGTGCTCATGAAAAAACTGCACAACATTTGAGGTCCTGGGCTCTACTTACAACATTTGACTCTTTTTGTCAGAAGAGAAACAGAATATATTCTCTTTAACTTCAGAAATCCTTTCTCCCAATGCTTATTTGTCCACTTCCATGGTTTTTACACGACTAAATTCCTGTTCCTTTATACTCTTTTCTTTTTTAATTTTACCTTATTGTGTACAAACATCTCCATTTTGACTGTGATTATCTTTGTCTTTTCGGATTAATTGTGATAGGGTGAAGATGACGCCAAAAAAAGGGAACCACTAATTACCCAAGATGGGACTCGTTGCGAGTGACTAAAGTTCTACGGTAGACCTGTCTGTCAACTCCCTTTACACTCTGTGTTGTCTGTGACCTATTTTCGTGAGCAACCCACTAGGGCTGCCTGGCTCCCAAGTACTCTTATCATTTATGCAAACAGTCCCTTATATAGAATTTTCAACCCGCACAATTCGTAGCATCTATACAGTACCTATGTGCCACATCGGCACCGCTACAGTACAGTACATAGCATCCCTGTAAAAGCAATCGAAAAAATTATCATTACAGTGACAGCGCAGCCAGCGCAGCATGCCGTTCAGAAATTATTCATTTACAACAAATTGATTTTTTTGACCCTAAATATCTTTTCCGTAGTAAAGATTTCGACACGTTATATTCGCCATGAGTTACCATCTCAAAGAAGATTTTCACTAAAGCCTACTATAAGAATAATTAAGGCCATTTTATTCAAAAGGCCAGCCAACTTGAGCCGGTTAACGCTATTTATACCCTTAGGGTGCGGCATGAAATTTATGACTCTCAAAAATTCTAACATCTTGGGCAGACAACATGTATGGATTTTTTCCTTTTCGCCTCAATGCCAAATTCAGCTTTCTCCGCCCCATCAACTTTGCACCCTTGTTTCCTTTGCGCCCAATCTACTTTAAGTAGTACCTCAGTACACATATAATTAAGCGCCTGATGGACCTTATAGCTCGTCATTTGGTAGTAATAGAAGCAAGTAACGCAGTGGGTATAACTCCAAAAAGAAATAAGAAAGAAAAAGGAATAGGTTCGAGTAACTTGTGTTCTGGAACTCTTCAATGAAGTATAAATTGTTGAGCCATTCACGAGTATGTTTAGACATTTCATTCATAGCTAAGTTTTTGTGAGGATACTGCTGGGATCTGATATGTACGACGAAAACTATGAGGAGTAAATTTGTTTGTTTTATGTAGAGTATCATTTAAAAATTTAGCTGCGTCCACATGAAGTCTTCTCCTGTGTTTTCCAAAGCTTTTAATGTTGCTTAGAACTTAGTTGGAAAAAAAGCTATGTAATATCAATAAATTGCTTCCTTCGGGAGAGGGAAGGCAGGTTGGGATTCAGCTTGTAATCAATCAATTTCAATTAAATCTTTATTCGCTATGTATGGTTGTAGTTCCTGCCCATTTAATGTTGATTACTGCAGCAATAACTCCTCTTTCACTGATAGTCCTTGGCCTTATTTGTTAATAATTATTGCAGCACTTTTGTCGTTTCCAACAACTCTTATCCCGGTAAGTTTACGTTTTCCTATTTCTTTGACGCCTATTGATGCTCCTATCGATAAATATTCCCAGCAGGCCCCCGTGAAACAGCCATGGTCAGTGGACTATTTCTACCAACTAAAGTTTCAACTTTTTTCTGAAATGGAGGTACTTGGTACTATCAAGGGATTTCAATCGAGAACAATTATCCGGGAGCCCAGGTCTAAATCCCTGCCACTGGGTAGAATAGCTACTATTCCTTTCCTTATCAAGGAGTTCCGGCTTTTTTCCGGTTCTTACGCGAGTTGGTATTTTTTGAAAACATGAATGGCACCTGACGTTCTTGCTTTTTGGAACTCTGGTGCTCCACTTATCCCATTGATAAAGATATAAATTCATCTAAGTCAATCTCAGTAGGGGGAAGCTATGCAAATTTGTCCGTAGCTTCTCAATAATCGAGATTTAATGAAGTTTAAAGACTACCGCCAACTCCTTCAAGTAGGTGTCGCCACCAAGTTGGTGGCCTAAGCAGCTATACACGGAATCAAGACAGTCGCTCAGTACTACGACATTAATCAAGCGAATGGCTTGTTGACTGTAGATCTTAAGAAAGCCTTTAGTCCTCTCCTTTTCTTCCCTTCAAACTCTGTTTAGATTCCCCCGCCAAATTATCAGACGATGAAGTACAATACCCCATCAATTTCGCCTGAGAGGGAATCAAATGTACCAACTGACACAGAATCTTCTGTTAGTTACATATACATTTTGTTCGTCTAATCATGTTTTATCAGGTTACGTCCATTTAATTAAAAGTGATATATTTTGTTTATTGATGGTCACTAACTACAATTTCTACATACGTAATTCTATTAGAGCTTATAAGGGTTTTATTCCCATGGATAGGGGTATAAATACAGGATAACAACATGGGCTAAAAAAATATTCATAGAATAATATATACTGTACCTGATTAAAGCTTCATTATCTGTAACTTTTCGTTCTTTCAGTGGTAGCAGCGCCATTATGGAAGGAAAAGACAAAAACATACTGTTCTCAAATTCAATGAAAAAGTTACTGAGAGTTTCTACCTCTGTAAAGTAAGAATCCAAGCTGTTTGGAGACTATGAATTGTATTTTGATTGTTACAGCTGAAGAAGTTCGGCGTAGTAATGAACATAAAATGCCTCCGGACTTCAGGATCTCTTTATTAATATGTGGAACGAGTCATCTGCACTTTTCGTTTGATCCCATGGGACAAGCAACTGCCGGTAGTTCAAAAAGTTTCTAATGATCCCAAACTGATGTGGGATAAACTTTGGGCTACATACGTCGTCAAAACTGTTAGTAACAAGCTAAGCATTTTTTACGAAATATTTTCAAAGATCTAAAATTCCGGCGAGGACTACGCCACTTAAAACTTTCATTCACCAAGCTAGAAGATGCGGGTCAAACCCTTACCACGCTCCTACAAGTAAACATTTACTAACTTCACTTTCAGAATGTGAGAAATTTCTAGCTAATGTTGCTGCTAGCAGGACGATGGAAGAAGATAATACTACCTGGGAATCTGTTGCTTAGGATTGATTGATAAATATAAGGAAACTTTTGAAACCCAAAGCTCTTCTTTAGTAGGAAGTACAGCTTTCAGTATTAACAAGAGGTACAAAACTACCGAAGAAATAATATTATAACCGAAAATACAATAGGAAACCTAATCACACGCATTATGAATCTCAGCAATGCTCCTTTAGAAATGCTCAAAGGAGCCGAAAAGATACACATAAAAAGAACTATATGAAAGATATATGAAAGATATATTCATATGGTTATCAATATATCTTTCATATAAATCTTTCTACTATAACCTGAATTTGAAACTCTAACTCACAAATCTATGGAAAATCTTGCTTATTAGGCGAAATACCCGTTTATGGGCTAAATCTAGAGGAACTGGATCTGAACCTAATCCAAAGCCCAGACTTGCTCTTGCTAAGAAAAGTATCACATAAGGAGCCGAAAAGCTATACACAGAAAGAACTATACGAAACATCTTGTCCTAATAATCCAAAGCCCAGATTTGCTCTTGCTAAGGAAATTATCACAAAAATAGTTCAGAAGTCGTTCAGTCCTACAAACATTATTGTAGCTAGGGGAGCCAAAAATCATATGTGTCATGGAAGAAATTATTTCAATCCTTGGGACCACATTTTATTCAGGTGTCCTTTGGGGATGAACGCGTTTTACACAGCACAAAAGTGGGTAGAATAGATGCCATGCTATGTTATGATCCTTACAATCAGAAGAAATGTATCCATATAAAAAAGTTTCTCTATGTACCATAGCTTAAAACTAATATAATCTCCGTTAAGTGCTCTTGACCAAAATGACTTTACAGCTACTTTCGGACTTGGAACGTGTAAACTCCTGGACAACAGGACCAACAAGTCAGTTGGAAGTGTTCCGTTTAACAATGAAGGACAATTTGGTGCCAATTAAATACTAAAGATTCGGAGAAAAGATAGGCAAACGTTCACCACACTAGAGTCTGGCTTAGGATGCTTGGATATTTCACTTCCAAAACAATCTCCGGTATTGAAATAAAACCTAATGACGAAAAGATAAGCCTGCATAATCAACCAGACGTAGTGCACTGTAAACCTTACACTGAAGGAAAACAATCAAGAAGTAGCTACAAGGGAACACTGCGTACTGGTAGTCATTTGGTTGGAGACATTGTGTTCTTCGACATATGTGGGCTGCTGCCCAATTTTACTGGGCGTAAAAGTAATTATTTCATTTTTTTACCGATTCTGGGTCTGTACATGTCTAGGTGAATCTTCTGAAGAAGAAGAGTGATTTGTATGGAGCATTCATCATGTTCTACAATTTACTCAAAAATAAACATGATATTTCGATCAAAATATTACATACAGACAATGGTGGTGAATTTAGGAATAAGAACTTCCAGAACTTCTGCTTTTTGAACCCAATCCGTCACCTTTTCACTGTTACGTATAATCTTCAGTCAAACAGAGTGTTTGAAAGATTAAATCGAGCTCTTATAGAAACGGTACGCTCTACGTTGTTGCAGGCAAACTTACCTTCTCAGTTCGGGGAGAGGTATTAATGCAAGCTGCTCATATATAAAATGTTATACCACAGAAGCAAATTAATGTTGAAACACCGTATCAAGCCCTTACCGTAAAAATACCTGACATGCGAAGCATAAAAAACTCGGCTGTGAAGTGTATGTTACGAAATGAAAACTAGGCAAAGATGCATATCCAATTCTGCTAATGGGAGCAGTTGGGGCAAACATGAACAGATTATTAAATCCTAGAAATCCGCATATTTTCATTACAAGGCGCTGCAAGTTTAATGAGAACGTTTTCCTGGCTTCTGGTAGGCTGATCCTTCAACTCACAATATTGAAACGGAACCAGAGGACACTTTGAATTTAGTGGGAGCGACTCAGATGACCCCAAAATTTTAGAAAAACATCTGCAGAAAAAGAGCAATAATTGAGACTCCAATTCATTAAGAAACAACTCTATTGAAGGCTTTAGTCTCAAGCATATTTCAATACCCTCACATTTTCATATGAATGAAGCTATAAACCCGAAATGACAAACACAAGACGCATCTCTCGTATTAAAGCCCGTAGAAAGCTTCAGAAAAACATTTTTGCAGGCACTACAGAGGTGAAAAAGATGAATTGTGAGAACATCGACGACCCATCTGCATCTGATGCATTTGCTTTACTAGACCGAGATGAATCGATGATATCTATAGTAACAGAAATAGAATAACTCAAAGACAAAAGCGCCTGGGAACTTCTCCCAAGGCTGATTGGAGTGAAGGTTAAAACTTCGAAAGTTGTCATACGAATCAAAAGAAATCCTGACCACACAAATTCAAATTACAAAGATATATTAGTAGCTCTCGGATGTTTGCCAGGTGGAAATGAGAAGAACTTCTCACTTACCGTTGACTTGACTACAATTCGTACAGCGCTTGCCATCGTAGAAGGACAGAATGCCCAAGTACATCATATGGATATCACTGGCGCATTTTGTATGAGGAACTTTCTAAGGATATTTTCATGCCACTACTTCGAGAATATGAGAACCGAAAATTTCCTAATCACGTGTGCAAGTTTATGAAAAGCATATATGGCTTAAAGCAAGCTCCAGAAACATTTTATTTTCATTTTAAAGCTAAGATAATTCGAATTGGACTTAAGCCAGTATCATATACAGACAACACGGTCATGTAAAAGAACCAACTAAAGCTTGCCATTTTAATCTTCTGCGTCGATGAAATACTAATTATAATTCTTTCAACGAAGCTGCTTAAACATCTCAGGTATCTCCTAATGTCTTTGGTCAAAATTAAGGAGTTAGGACCTAGGAGTTATTACCTCCCTAAAGAAATTGGAAAAACATGAATGATGACTACTATCTATCACAGTGAAGGAATCTGAAAAATGTTTTGGAATTATTCAGCATGTAAAACTGCAAAGCCATTAGCACTCCGATGGATCCTTCAATGCTCCATGAATTTACAAACAAGCAACCTCCTACCGATGCAGAAAGGACCTAGATGTCTAGCATACCATACAGAGAGTTTATTGGAAGCCCTCTATGTTTCAGCACCAGGACGCCACCATATATCGCAAATGCCGTCAATATGCTACGTCCACATGTCAGGCAACCTAGACCATTTCATTGGCACGGGGTTAAGCGCATTTGTAGGTACCTACAGGGAACGTCTCTTTCATCATCTCCCCCTTTTCCGAAAGCGGTGAGGTAGGTACTCCCAGAGTTACAATCTTAGTTCTCATACTGCTATGGATACGAGCCCGCATCCCACTTGATTATTCGTGACATTATAAAAAGTCGTCTGCGGGACGAAACAAGAAGGCAACCTTGGGGACTCCTCTTCGACTTCGTGCTGCACATTATTATCCTCTAACTACAATAAGGTTTTAGGTCAGAGGTAGGAGTGGTAAATATTTAATGAGTTGTACAATGTGTAACAGAAGCGTGCGGAGAATTTTCAGAAATTAACTACGAAGGCGGGCGGTGGTTGGAAACCTGTTGCGACTGCATCATCTGGAGAGTGAACGCAAAACGGGTAACAAAGTAGTGGAGCTCTTTTTGAGGTGAGAAACAGCGAGGGAAAACAGAGAAGGAAGCAATGCAGCAGTAAAAATCCTTGCCGTTGTCGCCCAAGGCGATATAGATATCAGTCCCGACGGGGAGAGGAAGATATTGTTTTGGTTGCAGTAAGTGCCGTAATGACGATGTTTCTCGCGCTCTGCGAGTGTTGCGGCAGTGCCTGCGGTAACCGTACTTGGCGCAATGTGGCGGCGTGTGGAGGAGTGGGCAACAGTAACATCGAAGACTGTATCAGTATTTTGTTAAGAAGTAGGGAGGGGTATGGTAAATTTCTTACTTCAACTCTGGCACTATGATGAAGGGTATATTATCGGGAGCAATAAGCCATTTAATGAAACGATCTAAATAATTCTCTCTTTAGATTCCTTTTCTTCCAAAAGTTAAACAAACAACCCCTCCCTCCCTCTGTAGATCCTGCCAGCAGAGGGCTGCACTTTTCCTTATCGAGGTGCACTTTCTGGTAGCCTTCAGCGGCTCCAGGCTTAGTACAGAGTCTTCAACGAGACAAGATTAAGCAAGAGAACACCATGGATGCCTCTGTCCTAGAGAACCCATCCGGGCTGAAGAATACACCACACAGTCCTGTAAGAAGCATTTAGTGTATCTCAAATCGTTCCTCGGTACCATTGCTGACCTTGAAAATGGGCAAATGGTGTTCCAGCTACTGCGTAACTGTTTTGACGTCTGCAAAGTAGCCCATTTGTTACGGATAGTGCCCCATTCCTCCACCGGAGAAGACGGGAAAAAGTTCGAAAAGATGATGGGGGATATTATCCAAGCATTCCCTTGACGAACGCAATTTATAAGGCCCCACAAGAACGAATAATTGTCGGGCATTTCAGGGACAGTCGATTCGAGCTTCTGTGCCTCCAAGCGGTAGCTAGTGAGCGCATTGTATCCTCCGCCCAGGACATTTGTCACTCACTCTCGTCAAATGAACTTGTGTATCAAATTCAAAAAGCCTATGACTTATTAGAGGAATGAATTGGTAATTCTCCTGAAGAACTTTCAGAAAATTATGAACGATTAAGTACTCCTAACATCAGGAAATTATGTGAAAACAATGTCGAAAAACATTTTGATGCCTGTGATTTTAATCATACTGAGGCAGAAAATGATGAGTACAAAACCATGAAAATATTTTAGACTCTAAAACTGTACTATTTCTTGAAAATGCACCGATTGGATCCGAACATAAACTTTCTAAGCCCGAAAAATCTAACTCGCATTATATTGAATGAAAATAGTACAGTTGATGCTCATTAAATTTAGCTCTTACCTGGAACAGAATTTCAATCTTCGAAAAAACAAGATCTAGATCTCTATAATAACAGGTTTGGATCTAAAGAGTTATTACTCTATCAACCATCGGGCCTTCCATCTCACATTATTTCAAATGCACACAGCAGAGAGAAAAAAAACAATATTTTACGAACTTGTTCGAAAATTCATGTTTCAATAATTCCTTGGGACTCAAATGTAGTACCCAGTCACGTTTTATACAAGATTAAAATTCTAGATGACGAAAAATTTTATTGCAAGGTACAGATTGCTCCGCACGGAAATGGGAACAAGAGAAAAAAATCTAAAGACTGATTCAGAATCTTGTTCCCCATGACTATTAGAATTTTTATCCATTGCTACAGTTTTTAAATTGAGTTTATCAAAGATCGACGTCAAATCAGTATTTTTAAAATATGGATTAGCACCTCGCGATGTTTATGTGAGGCCCCCTCTAGAATACATAAAAAATATTTTTATTTGTTATTATTGTCTGTATCATATGTCTTAGTCAACGCGAATGAAAAATGGCAAATACATTCGGATAATAAAGTTTTTAATCTTGGCTTGAAATCAGTTGTTTATGTTCCTCAATTATTTTTTATTTGTTTAAAAGGTTCATTGATAATACCAGTTGTTAAATCGGTTGATGACATACTTATTGCTGGACCGGATCAGTCAAAAAAAATTATTCAAGCCATGGACACATAAATATATGCTTGGAAAATAGTACACATGCCTGGATCTTTCAATTGTAATGGTGTTAAAATTACACAACTCAATGATTACAGAACTTTTATATCAGTCGATGAAAAACTATGTGTACTTGAACCTCACATTATATTTAGAAATCGCCGGAAACAACAAGACGATGAAATTAATTTTTCTGAAAACATTCTCCTTTAATTTTCTGAATGGTTCGACTGTCAATTTAGCCATGGCTGCTTCCCCCGTATCTGCTACTACAGTTAGTTATTTGCAAGAAAGAAGTTTCGAGCCCTTGGTTCGTGATTTATTTATTCAATCTTCGACTTTACGTAATTTAAAACCCTCTGAATCCACCAGTACATATATACACCCGGAAAATTCTGTAAATTTTAATTTATCATTTTTTCTGATGACGGAAAATCTGTAGGCTCGACAAGTGCGCAACTTGGATGTTTTACTGGACTCTTTATTGGTTATTTCAATCGCAAATCTATATTTCATTTATTTGTTGGCATTCTCATTTATCACGGCTTCTTGTTAAATCAATCGCATCTGGTGAAATATTAGCTGCTGGTGATGCTATCAAAGAAGGTAAAATTACTGCAGCAGCATACAGTGAAGTGTTCAATATTTATGTCCCGCTACATGTTGCTGTGGACTCGAAGGAGTTATTCAGCTCTATTTCGACATGTCGTGAACTTGAATCCAAATCAATAAGAGCTGATTTCCTCTTAATAAGGTATAATTTTGAGACAAACAAAATCAAAAAAAATCCTTTGGATACCTAGCTAAATTAATCTATCCGACCGTTGACAAAAAAAGGACAGTCCAGTATGTAGACAACTTAAGCGTGTTGCGCATCGGCTGTTGATACATGTGAATTCATGTCAGGGACAACATACACATCGTATTTTCAACTCCCTTTTGCTGGAAACTTCCATCGGATAGCAGCCCTACGAACTCTCGCAGTAAACAAACCCGATGTTCCCCCCTCATGCAAGGCTTGTATGGAGCCCAGAGCATCTACCCACTAATTACGAAGTCCTCCTCCTCTCAAAAGACCTCATAAGGGACACAACCTCAACAGTCCGGACATCCAAGTAATGGTAAACAGCAGAGGGACCGATTTTTTGATGTTATCTTCGTGACCCCTCGCCCCTTCCACCAAGAGACTAAAAGCCTTTAACCCGGTGTCCACCCTTTATGGGGAACGTTTGGGTGTTTTACTCTTGGAAGATATATCCGATCTATCCCATAGTTTTCCAGACAACCACAATCGACTAAAAAAGGGTATACCGACACAGTAATGGGGAAGGAACTACGCTCCCTAAAATGCTACCTTCAGGCCAGCCATCAAGCAGGCCCACCCTTAATGCGGCGCTAAATGCGACCAGAGTATATACCAATCTTTTACTGCAACCTTCACCTGTGGTAGGCTGTTGCCTGTGCCAATCTTCTCTAATGGAGGTTGATACCCGGATGCATGCGAAGTGCTACATGACGTGCCAAGTAACGTGGCCGTGAGGTCAATGGAGACGTTCGGAAAGGTTCGGGGTTTTTGATATAAAGGCAGGCTGCAGCAAACGTCATGTGCAATGCGGACTGCTTGATGGCTGGTCTGAAGGTATAGTAAGTAGATTTTTCGAGAAAAAGAGAAGTACATAGAAGAAGAAGAAGAAGAAGACTTTACCAATCAGGAAAGGAGGGCTAGCGGCCCTCAAAAGGGGAAAAATCTATCCGAGTCAGGAACGGTCGAGTAGTCATCGGTTAATCGCGACAGAGTTTCGTTGTTGTATGAGCGAACTGATAATCGTGAACAAGCGATTTTGCTCGAAGGCAGGGCTACTGCCTTCCCGTAGAGCGATGTACTTAGCAATTCTGGACAGACCTCGTTCGGCACCGGGACCGGCAGACCCGTATATATCGTATGAAACGCATTCATTTACTGAAATTGCGGCCAGCGCTGCCTGCAAGCCATGCCGCCTACCACTCCAATTTGGCGGGTGTGCAGACGCTAGCCGGATTCGAACTCAGCCTACAGTCACAGACTCCTTAGGACGCCCCTCTGCTTCAGGCTGACACTCTCCTCTCCCCTTTCCTCCGGTAGGCCGTAGGCGAACCTCATCGGCTCACCACGACGGTACTGCTGCGATGGTTCACGCCACGCTGGTAGCCCCAGCGTCAGAGCTGCCACGTAGGGATGACGCGGCTGACCAAGATCTCCGCGGGCCCGGATTCATGAATGATGCGTTGAACCGAACAAAGAGAGAGGCATCATGGCAACGCCAAGGGAGGGTGGGTGGGAAAGAGAGAGGCATACCCGCGCATCGCCGCCGGAGGGTTTGACTCGCACCCCTATAGAAAAAGAGGGGGGCGCGGCACGCAGAGCGGCACGCAGGGCACACATTGTACACGTGTGATACGTACGCATCGTGGCACAAGTCCTTCGACTTGCCCTTGCTATCCATTGACATGCGTTTCATGCGCATAAACCGCGGTCTACACACAACGAAACAGCCAAATCAAATTCAGACCCGAGGTCACGAGGCCGGGGCATCCGCTGTGGCGGACATCCCGGTGGAAACGGCACGCGGCATCGCGTCGACGGCGGAAGGAGACAGATACTGCGCGCCGAAAAACCAGACCGACGCACCACTCGTGCGTATAGTCCGGTCGAAGTAGAGAGTAGCCATCTTTTCACTGCTCGAGCCCCATCCGAGCCTGGACATCCTTACCGCCAGAAGTATAGCCAGCAGAACTTGCTCTGTGTGCGCTCCGATCCGCAGCGAGTGTGAAGTATACTTTCCATCCGGAGGGGCAGTCAGTTGAAGTGCCTCGAGGCAGAGATTGAGAGCACGCGTGAGGGACCCCTTCGCGTACGTCTCCGACTCGCCATGTATCGCAAAGAAGCGCGGATGGAGACCTCGGCTGCGGATCCATCTCTTGAAAAGGTCCAACGGCGACGAGACCTCCGACGACACACGTCGGTACGACACTAGTGGCTCTGTGCTGACGCGACGTCCCTTCCAGTAGGACGGACGGGCCGTCAGCGCGTCACCTTGGACGTGCACCTTGTTCGCCTCAAGGGTCATCGTTGACGACTCGCGCAGCCCGTTCAGGCAGTACGCAAAGACGCACACAGCACAGTCGCGTAACACCCGCAGCTGCGGGGCTCGCATCCCGAGGTCCCAGATCATCAGCATCTTCTGCGCATCAACACCGCAGCGGACCAGCTCCTCCGGAAAGTTCTTTGCCTCCCACTTGCCGTACGCACGAATGACCGAGTCCAGAAACGAGTAAGGCGGGACTGGGCGTCCATTGTACAGTTCTTGCATGCGTCGAACGTCCAACACATACTGTGGGTTAGAGGCGACACCCACTTGCCTCGTGCCCCGCTCGCGCGAAAGCTTCAGCCATCCGATGAACGCAATCAAACTCCCTTCCGTCACAGGTATCGGTTGACGGTTGTCCTCCGTGCAAAACTCAATCCACGCCTTCCACTGTGACTACCGGGCTGACTCTGTGCGCGCGCTCCATGCGTACTGGGCCACCAGCACGGCCGCGTGCCGCGCGCTCTCTGAGCTACCCGCGACGGCCCTAATGTGGACGGCAGCACCGGCTCCCAGCGTTGCCAGCCGGGCTGAGGACCGGGTCATCACAGGTTGAACTCCAGCTCCAGCAGCCTCCACGACGGGTTGAGGCGTCGCTGCTTCTCCCACACCTCCTCTGGGGGGTGAGGCAGGCGCCGCCATCGCTGGAAAAGGTATTTGGCTGTCTGATTCCACGCTTGGGATGGCCAATCCGGGATGAGCAGGATTGCGGGGGGCCTGCTCCGGGCCAGCATGTTGGCGGTTGCCATGATAAGGTCCACCGGCGGGCACAGAAGCCGGACCATCCTGTCGTCCCACGCGCGTTCCAGCTCCTCCAGAGCCAGCTTCCGCATGAACACCGGATGTTCGCCTAACGGGCGGTACTTGAAAGCCTCGACGGGCGCCTTCATCCCATCCGCGACGGAACGCCGCAGCTGCCGACGGATCGATAAGTCGCCGCGGGGGAACCGTCGCGACAAGGCGTCGGCTAACTTGTTCACAGCGGGCGGTAGCCACTCCGCGCGGACGTTCACGCCCAACTTGGACAGAACGAGCTTCAGCCGGCGCAGCTCGCGCATGAGCGGCCGGCTTGCCGTAACAAAGCTGTTCGTGATGTGCACCACCGCCTGGTTGTCGACATGCACGAACAGCTCCTGAACGCCGCGGCCCCAAACTTCCTGCCCGATGGTCCCTTGCAGTATCTTGCGGATCGCCTTCAGCTCGCTGTAGGTGATCAACTCGGCCCGGTCTCGCCAGTTCCACACGCCCTGATCGTACCACATCCCGGCGACGCCAGGCTGGATGTCTCCGTCGTTCAAAGTGCCTCCATACCAAACGTCCGCCGCATCCATGTGCATCGCGGCTTGGGCTGCCGGTGGGACTAAGGTTCGGCCTTCCATCTCTGGACCCGCAAGTCTCTTCCAGAATCCCAGATCCCGGATCGCCTGGTGGGAGAGTCGGCATCGGCCGCGGCTGTCGCGGGCCCTCCCTGCCCCTATGTCCCAGTAAAGCGAACGGGTGTACAATCTTGCCCATGGTAGCGCCAAGGACAGCGAGATTCAGGTGCCGCACAAAGTGCTTACGGCACTTAATTACGCTCACCCACCGTCGCCCGACTCGGACTGGCTTCAGAAGTGCCTTCGCCAACTTGCGGACATGCTCGACCTTGTGCGGCAGGACGGTGAACCGAATCGATACGGTATCTACACGGACTCCCAGGTGGTCGACTACCTGGGCTCCCCTCCACTCGCCTTTCTCCGGGTGTCGATGGAGGCCTAGCCGAGCGAACAATCGGTCGAGACGGTCTGCTGATCGACGACGGTCTGCTGCCTCCGACCTCACGCCGTATGGGGTCGGAATGACCAAGACGTCGTCCATGTATGGTAACACTCGGTAGCCGTACGACCTTATTTCGGCGACAAAGGGGGCCATCAGCCGAGTGAACCACAGCGGAGACCGCCCCCAACCAAACGATAAGGCGACACACTGATAGTACCGGCCATCGTACCGGAAGATGAACCAGTCCCGCATGGCCGGATGCAGGCTGAGGTGACGGAACCCCTTCTCGATGTCAAACGAGATCATGTGATCCTCGGGCTGCACGCTCATCGCGAACTCTGTGAGCGTCTCCATACGCACAGAGCCCTTGGCCCAATGATTCGACTGCATCGACAAGTTGACCACAAACCGTCCCGACCGCTCGCCGTTCTTCTCCTGCCATACGACGAACACCGACGATATGACGGCACCGGCCTCGCGCGCGCGCCGCGCATGCTCCAAGGTGACCTC
Source organism: Kappaphycus alvarezii (assembly GCA_002205965.3). Lineage (NCBI taxonomy): Eukaryota > Rhodophyta > Florideophyceae > Gigartinales > Solieriaceae > Kappaphycus > Kappaphycus alvarezii. The sequence continues at coordinate 251,089 of NADL03000808.1, forward strand.
CTGGTAGATTCCGGTAGACAGTCCCTTCTTGATATCCTCCTTTCCAAACTCCAAATCCTCCTTCGTCTGCGGATATCCCCCAGCTCCACTCCTTTCCCTTGCTTGAAGGCTTGGTGTGGTTGCTCGTATATCCCAAATTGGATACTTCGGCAGAGGTATTCCGAAGCACCTATCTGGCGCCACGTTTCGACGCGCCTTTGCAGAACACGCCATAACGGGCGCCCTATGGCCCAGCCGACTAATTCCCATCGGCGGCGCCATCTTTCTCTCCGGTATGTCTTGCACGCTTCGCCGCGTTGTATGACTTGATAAGAGCTACCGCCTTGAAAATTTGAGAAGAAAAGGCGACTCCAGGGTCGCCAGCGGGTCATCGAGGTCGTCCGCCATCGTCGTCTCGCCACTTCGTTCAAGGGAGGGAAGAGCGAACTTGGCGTACATCGGATCCCTGCTCGCCATGCAATAGAACTCGGTACGGAGACCGAGCACACGCAACGAGTACCGGACGGCGACGAACGCCCACGCGTCGAACTTCTCAGCCTCTTCGTTATTTCCAGCCTCGAAAGCCTCCTGGCGCAGGTCGTACGCCACATGGTGGAGCACCGACCAGTACCCGGCGGCGTTGATGTACTTTTCCTCGTGTTTGGAGACTGCATACATGCTCTGGTGCTTCGGGAGCTTCCGGCGAAGTGGCCAGTCTTCGTTGTCGAAGAAACCGCCGATGAAGGCCGACGCGGCGTCGCCAGCCTGGAACGGGTAGCGGGTGAGACCGAACCTCTGCTCGTGGTCGGCCCGCTCGGCGATCCTGGCGTACGCCTGCACACAGTCGACGGAGATGCAGGCTTCAGGGAGCGACTTGCCGGCTGCAACTTTCTTGCACTTCTCGAGGAGGTCTTCGGCGAGAGACTTCGAGTTCATGACGGGGTTGGTGGAAGACGACGAGGAGGCCATGGTGTTGGTGAGTTCTGTTTTGTTCGTTTGAACAAAGCGACCTGGTAACTTTCGGTCGGTATGAATGGGCCTAACACTGGACTAGGTCTGGGGACTCTCGAAAGAGAGAGGCATACTTAGCAATTCTGGACAGACCTCGTTCGGCACCGGGACCGGCAGACCCGTATATATCGTATATAAGTACACAGGGAAACGTATTGATGTTGCCTTCTTGGAAGAAATACCAGACTTTATCCAGAAAAATGAAAAATAATACAAATTTCAACTGAAAGCCGTGGCAGCGATGCGATTTGAATTACATATTCGGTGACAAGGAAACTCAACTACTGTAGTTGCGGAAAGATGCAGCTATTCAAAAACACATTCAGCCTGTCAAACACCACCCTATGTACAATGTGTCACCCCTGCGCAAACCGCACACCATTGCTGCACCTCTGCGCCCTCTACCGAACTGTGAAACTTCCCGGCTATTCAGTCTGCAGACCGCAAATTTGGAGCACAAGCCTTTCAATAATAAGTTCGAGAGATAGGACATCAAGAAAACTGTTGACATCGAAGACCGAGTTGGGATCGCCACCTGCAATGGCAAGCAACTGTTCATCATTGACCATACCTGCACCAACAGTGCAGACCTCGCCACCAACACGTCTAAATATGTTCGCCACCCTTACAGCGGGTCTGAACCGTGAGTAACTATTTGCATCCCCTAACACAACAATCTTCATAGCTTCTCCCCTTCGCTGAAATAAACTGATAAGGCAAGCAATGATGCCACTCCTGACAGATGATGAGCCTCCTATTTGTTTCTCAGAATCGAGCGCCAAAATGAACTCCGCAAGATCAGGAGTCAGCGGGGTGATTCTATTCCTGTACGTTCCGTATTGAACAGCGGCAACTTCAACTGGATTATCAGCAATCACGGCGATGACATCGAGCACAAAGTTCTTCTGGTTGGCAAATGCATCCGGGCTGATGGAATCTCCGCCGTCGATGGCGAAGCAAACGTTTGCATTGCAACCACCAACAGCCTCTATTTTTGCACGCAAGTCATCCATGGCGGCAACGGACAGTATTCCTATGGCGGTACTATTAGGAGATAACGCGGCATTGACAGTCGTTAAAAACAGGGCAGTCGAGATGGTAATAAGTGCGATGACCATTTCGTCAGGCAATTCCTTTTCCTGGTCGTCTTAGAACAAGTTTCGATTTGCAAGCATGAAATATCTCAAATTTTTGAGGAAAGATCGCCACTTCGAAGTATGCCCGTGGCTATGGGCTTGTTTATGTACCATTCAGTTACACAATGATGAAGATGAGGAAAGGATGGAGGCACCAGCCCCTTCGGTTATTGATGTGCCAACATCCAGCAGTAAGATTTCCACATGTTTCTGCATCATACCATTAGTTGAGACCGAAAATTGAGACAGTGGGGGTGTCTTCATGATTGAAAAAAACGTTACCTGTGAAAACGCAAAATTGTTTAAAACCCTCTCCCATGCTGCTTCCATTGACTTGCGAGGCGAACAATTCCAGCATCGCTGTTTCTGTCCGACGAGAAGATTTTCAGATATATGCCAAATATACAGCACATTGCAGCACTACTTCGAAACCCCCTAGTTCTCAGCCCTTTGAATTCCCACAGTAAACCGACCTCCTTTTTCCCTCTTGAACCGCCGATTCAAAATATGCATGGAGTCGAGGTAAGTTGGGTTAAATGGGGTGATTTACTGCGAGTGGTATAAACGTTGAGAGTCCTGTATACCAGAGCCAACGGGTTGTTTTCATTGTTGGCCTGTAGGATGTGTACGAATCAATGCATTGTTCTTGTGTCATGTAGGGGGGAAGAAGTGACCTTTTATTCAAATGCAATATGACGAGACCTTACGGTACCTACTGGACCTACTGGGGCTCAACACCGCTGAATTTGCGTTGGTTGATCATAATGGCAGTCCAACGTTGCACGACAGCTGACAGCCTTGTTCGCAGATCTCAAAATTCTGTGAAGACAGAGTTTCCCCGCCTCGCAGCGGTGCAATTTGCGATATTTTGGAGGAGCTGTATGCCGGGTATGTCGATCTCGCCATAAACATCCATTGCAACGCGGCGCAGTTCGATGCCTTCAGATCGGCATGGGGGGCCGTGGCTGGTGTGCTTCTTCAGAGTGGCGCGTTCGAGCACGGAAGTCCCGCCATCGGCGAGGTCTCGGTAGGGACATGACTGGGGCCATGTGGTGTGTACCTTACAGACAAATTCCTTTCATACGGAGCTTACTATGCCAATGGGCGAAATGTTTTGGGTTATTTTACTCTATGGACGATGTGGTCGGTTGTATCCACGCTGCAAGCTAGTGCCTTGTGCGGGAGAAGTCGTCACTGATGGGTAACACTGAATAAATACCATGTCAATGTACATTTCGAGATGATCCGGTAGAGCACCCTGTTTCCTCGCAAGTACATGATTTCCATGCGAGCAAACTCGAGGGAACTCTTTGGTTGAATGGAGCAGGAGCTGCCTTACTTTATGAAACATCCGTGGTCTGCTTATCCAACCATTATTTTACTATGTTGCTTTGTTTTTCTTTCTTGTCAAGATCAATTGTTTTGTAGATTCGATACAGAGAATCAAAAAAGAGATCTATGTGATTAGTAACTTCTCGATTGGCCGATAGGTGTCTTGCAGATATTTTCATCCAGCAAGCATCCTAGCCTGGACAATAACTTTAACCTGTGGCATGGTTGCAACAATGCAACCCCTTGAAATACTGTACGATAAATGCCTACTGACAGGCTTCGAGCCAGCCATTTAGGCACACAAGTGACATTACCCATTATCCTGAACACGTCTAGCATACACTGGGGGATAGCCGACCCGCCCTTTTCAAAAATTAAAGAACCAAATAAACTTCTGTACGATGAAATAATCCATGATCCAATTCATCTTCTTACGGTCCTAAGCTCAAGCTTCTCAGATACCCTTTGGTACACAGGTTTTTGTGAATGTATAGTATCCTCCTCTCCCCTGTCGGGATTGGTATCAATGGCACCCTGGGCAGCTGCAGCCAGAGTTTCTTCTGCCGCCCTGCTTCCTCCGCTGCTTCCGGTCGCGGTTCCTCCCGTCCACAGGAGCTTGGCGACTTCGTTACCCATTCTGCGTTTAGTCTCCAAGTGGCTAATTTCTGAATACTCCCCGCACGCTCCTGTGCCACACTGTACGACTAGTAAAGATTTACCACCAGCATATACACTATACTGTTGGATATTTTGATCTCTCTTTTCAAAGTGGACTCTTCTCTTCAAGTAATGCACAATTGGCTTGGCCAATATATGGTATCTACGCTCCGGTAAAAGTTTACTGGGTAACAACCCACATATCTACCACAGTAAATTAACCCCCCGTTTCCCAGTAATGCGTCACCCAACAATTTCCCTCTTGTGTCCCGAGAATTTCTTTAACACATTTGGTTGAGATCACCGCAGAAATAGCACCTGCTGCTCAAACGGTTTGGAATTTATTGAATACAACAGTATGTAAAGATTTTCGTGTTTGAATCGTTTGTAACATATACACAATCTATCCAAAAATTTTCCGGACAGCCATAATCGATCCTGAACGGCATACCGAAACAGTACTGCGGAGCAAATACGCTCCCTAGTACTGTGGGAGCAAATGTGACTCAGAAGGCCACCTCAAGGCCAACCATGAAGCAGGCCGCATTGGACATGACGGCTGTGCATCTTAACTTTACATAAAAGCAACACGAACCTTTCCAGAGGTCTCTGTTGCCTTCAGGACCACGTTTCTTGCCACGTCATTTAGCACTAGCATTTTTGGTATGGATTGAATATATCCTTGAAACACAGAGGTAGGCAGTCTGGACGCTGCTAACGGAGCAGTGTAGACGATGGCAGTGGGTTTCAGAAAGTTTGGGGCAACGAGTCAATGGAGTGTAGCTAAATTCCCACAAGAATCTCGATGAGACCCCCTTTGCATGGACAGTACTGTAGCTCTACTCTAGAACTTTTATAGTTCTCTTTACTCAGCAGAATTTACTAGAAAGTAGAGATATAAATACAGAGCAGTACTATCTAGAAAATGACTAAGTTGTTAAGACGATGACGTGGTGCTCCACGCCGAATGAAAACAATGAAGGAGAATAAAACCGCTAACCGATTACACTGAGCTTCTAAATTCACTCAAGGTAATACAGTTTCCTTGTTACAACACCGTACAGTATACGACTGAAAGAACAAAAAGGAATAAGTCTCTATCACACAGCGATGTGACAATGACAATGTTACAATTTTACAGGAGTAAATCACCCAATCTTTTTCCTTTACCAATGCGCATGGATCCGGGTGCTAACATCATAGAGTATGCCTGGAGTACGACTGCGAGAGCATCTATAAAACTCAGATGCGTTGAATTATATAGTTAATAGAGAGGTGGTAGATCTTTACGATTTATGCAGTACGGGACAGAAGCGTGGGGAGGTAATCCAGAAATTAACTACGGAAACAGCCAGAAATCAATAGAGAAAGAGAATTGACGCACAGTAAGAAGGAAACGGAAAGAAAAACATTTACTGTAATTCAAGTTCAGTCGAGTTAGTATGATACGTACATATATTGCATATTGAAATAATAATTCAATTTTGTGTTTTATAATATGTTAACTTAATCCAATGTATTCAACGCACACCTTGTTAGATTTTCTGTACTTTTGGGTGATACAATCGTAAAATTGGCGTTTGCAGTATTACATACATAAGCACTACCATATGGCCGGTCCCATGGCCTAAATTTCTCCCAACGAGAACTTGATTTGTACATATAAGGCGATTTTTTTGGACTGCGGGAGCAGTCATTCATAAGGTCAATAAAATGATACGTTCTACCCATCATATTCCACCTTCTGCAGTTCTTCGCCCCTTTTTCTCAAGTTTAATGACTTATCGTTAGTCCACGATTCTAAAATTAACTATTCTAATTTATACTCATTTTTTCTGGTTTTATTGCTCTCCTCTATGCCTGTTTCATTTTATGTGGATATACTAAACTAAAATGTACAGGGACCTGTTATTCGTGTTTTCCGGGTTCTATCCGCAAAGGGGATTCCTTAGTCACCTCAAATCCTAGTTTTAATAGTTATGGACCCGGGATAGGCCAACGAACTTCTGCTCAGTTTTCGGTTCTCTTTCGATCGTTAAAATGCTTCTTGGACAAATGTAACAAGTGACCAAGAACTCTGTGAAAAAACATTAGGCATTGGTGCTATACTTATGATCATTTATCGAGTTCAACTGGAAACAAAATTTCGAAACATTCCTGTGGAAAAAGTTTGTAGTCTCAACTGTATGGTACACTTAATAATCCCAGAAATGATATGAATGAATTTATTACATGTTCTGATCAGTGTTTGGATGATGTAATGGAGGTTGCTTCAATTATATTCTCTTTCTTTAGGCAATACAGCCTATACAGATAATTTGAGGCTTTTATATATTCATAGTGAATATATCGGATCATAATCCAAGTATGAAAACCTATTAATTTCTTCGTTTTCGAAACAGAATGAGAACGAAGAGAATGTATTAATCCCAGAGACTGCTGTGTCATAGTCGCTGATTTATAGAGCCAATATTGACCCATCGCAGAATTTTGGGTAGTTATATATCTAATTTTATTGTTGCCGGTACAACAAATCTCATCCGAAGCTCTGGAAAATGCGGATTTGAAACTATTAAATACGAATTGATTGCCTCTTTTTTCGACAATGTGCCTGCAAAACGTCGAGCATGCCTCCTAATACTTTGTTTTTGATGCATGAAAAGCCCATTTACATTCAATCCCATAAATTTGAGCGAAAGAGTAAGAAAAAGCTCTGCTACCAAAAGATTGCAGATCCCAAGTTCCAACCTAATTGAAATCCTTGTGGTATTTATGGGTAACTGGATTCAGTGCAAGATGCTGATGGCTTTCTGACAGCTACTTCTAAATGGAAAATTCAGTCAGGTTTAGGTTCATCTAAGGGTAAACAAGACGATGAAAAGAAGTATATCAAATTCACACCTGAAGATTATGATGTTACGACAGACACATTTCATGGACGTCCTTTGGATGATGGAGCCCTGTCTTATGCAATTAGTTTGTCGTAGCTTGAACATATTGTACTTGAGTTAATACCAAAATGGAAAAGAAAACTTTGTCTATTTCTCGCATGCTGAATGGATATATAAAGTGTAATTATGGCACTGGACAGCATAGTAGTGGTAGGATTATTCTCGATTCTATTCTCTTTGGGTTGTCTTTTTCTATGATTCAGAATTTTCGATCCAAAATTTTGTAACAGGAGGTTCTTTTAAAGCATTATATACTTTAGTGCCTCTTCTAAGCCTGGTGTTCTTCAGACAGGGTCAAACTGCATTCATTTCATACCGAAAAGGAATTTATTCTATATAATTACACAACATAGGCATGAAATGAACAAATAAGTTCTTTCATCTTGTTTCAGCTCAACCAAAAGCCTTAAATCACAGCTCTCATGTATGAGGGCTGGTTTTTTTCAACCAATGATTGATAAAAGATTGAGTAGATCTCGTGGAAAACATCAAAATCACTCCCATCAACTTTAAAGAAACTTCGAATGTTTCCTTTCTTACTCTGATATCAAGTTGTCTCTTATATGCAAAGCTGCATGTCTTGCATTGTTTTTTTCGAATTATTCATTCATTGGAAGTTTCTATTCCTGGTTTTGATTATATCTGGATATAGTGCGTTCAACTGAGAAATTTTCAGCTTAAATACAATATCAAAAATAATTACGTTCCAAAAATTTCGTAACCATTTAATGATCTTATGTACTCCGAAGAAAGCTGCTCAGGACATTTCATTATTAAAACTTGTTTGATCTGCATCGGCATCACAATTTCAATTTCCAAAGTATGCAATTAATTCGATCTGACTTAGTAAAAGTGAAATAATTTGACTGCTATTATTACTTCTCTACTTTATGAGAGGTTTACTTCTATTTATCATCTTTTTCCTTTCAAATAAAAGGGTATTTAGATATTTCAAATAAAATTATATTTACATCTTATTCCCTTTTCGCTCTCCGCAATGCTAATGAAAACACTTTAAAGATCGATGAAGAAACTTAGCGAAATACAGTGGATAAAGTTCTATGTAATTATATCAAAACAAATTTTTTATGCGTGAAGCAACAACTATAAGCTCCAAGTTTTGATTACATACCTTTCAGAAGGAAAGAGAAGATATACAAAATTAAAACATGGTTTGCAAGTGCAAAAGATATTTAACCGCAAAAATGATTTCCATAGAACAAAGATAACAGAAATTTTGAAATAAAGAAAATAGAAAAATAGTACGAATTGCAAGTGATAAAAATGTGTTTTATAGCTTCCGTCAGAAAAACACTAATGTACGGCTTGTGTATTAAGGCCAAAAAAAGCGAAGGGAATAGTTTGCTCTAGCACTCGAAGAAATCACCTCAATGGAACCAGTGAGTAACATTCCTTCTCTCTTCTGCTTCTGCTGTCCTTTTTTTCCCAAGAACATAGGGCAGAGATGGATTTCTCTTTGATCCTCACCAAAAAAAACCAGTTTATGAACTTTTTTGCTCTTCCGTCCCTTATAATAACCTATTTGTACTCCGCCTTGCATTAATTGACAGTTGTGGGCTCCCAGGACGTTTTGATGCTGTTATCTTCGACTTTTTGCAATCCCTCAAGCTGATATCGATCAAGCCATTTTCTTCTCGCTGGACCTCGATGAATCTCAGTTGACTTCCTACCTCCTTCATTTCTGTGCCAGCGCATGGAAGGGCCTCCACTTGCTACGAATTATTTACCACAATCAAGCAACGAATTTTTTCGTCAGCTTACATAAGAAGCCGCGGAAATTATACACTCAGATTATGGACCTTTTGCTGAGGTGGTCAGAGACCAAGATTTCCTCTTGATTTAAAAAGGTAAACTTTGTCTTCTTCTGTGTACTGTTATATCAGAAAGGTCTTACGCTGCCTCTTATCTCCTTTTTTCTGCTCTCTTTGCGTTATTCACTGACTCTCATAACCTGGAAGTTTCTGGTCTAGTATTTCTCTACTTAAAATTCATCATACATCACTTTCCTCTGCTGTGAACATTATTGCCATTTCCTAGCATTCCAGTCTCTTCTTTGCACTTCGCGAACGCCTCCAGTGCACAATCTCATCACAAATACTCCCCTCAAAATTTGACCGCGTTTTCTAGTCTTAATCTGACTAAAACTTAACCCCCTTGCTGTCTTCTTACTGATCCTCTCCTTTTTCTGTGCTATCTACTTTTCTCCTATCCTCACCACAGCAAGTACCTCTTCGCCCAATCATGCATTTTCGCTGTATCCTTCCGTCTGTATATTTATTTGCCATTCCTAGCAACACTCTCTTTCCTGTCTATTAAAGGAGCTCTAGTGAGTTGGCCTTGCTTCCGAATTTCGATAGTAAGAATGATCTTAATTTTAGCTACGAATTTGGTCAGACTTTCCTTCACAATTTCCTTCGCAATGCTTTGCACCGCTTCTGTAAGAAAATTGGTATTAATGATCTACTTAAACACCCGATCTTACACAGTTCCACATCTTACTTTACAACTTCTGCGCTTCGTGTTATCACATAAAGTCCAGATGCTTATGGTCTCAATCAACGCGATCTAGTCTTGGATGAGATTGTCTCCCATCACTTTATCCAGTCAGGAGGCCTTCAGGTTGATTTGATCGGAGAAAACGCAGCAGCCCTGGCGAATATTTCTAAGCATTACCGCCACGGGAAAGATTGCTGTTTTTACGATATCCTGCTTTTTCGAATACTGATCGATATCTACGGTTCCCTCGAACTCTAGAGCTTTCATTTCGACAAAGACGTCAAATTGAATATGTGATTTAGAGATAGGCATTTCAAAGTAGAGCTTGGTATAATGTAATCTAATAATTTCATTTAATTAAAAAATATCGCCACTCTTAAATTGTGTATACTCTCTAAATTACGAAAATGTTCTTGCTATTCATAGCGCAAAGTTTTTAAAAATATATAAAATTATGTTTATAAGCTCCTTATGTTTCCGTACGATGCATACTTACAAAACTTACTCAAACCTGGAATATTGGCTATCATGAAGGTTCTTAAACACCGCATAAAATTTATTGTGGAAGACAATTATCATTTATCAAGTACAGATTATTTCCAAATTTGGTTATTGAAGAGTGAAGTTTCAGCAACACGACTTAATCTGTACTTTTGTGGCCAAAATATAAACTTTTCGGTCTCCTAAGAATTACATTATAGCCGATCTTTGCCTAAATTTCTTTAACGTAAATACAGTTTAAACTATACTATTTGAAAAGATTGTCTTGCAAAAACATTTTTAGTTAATTCTGGACAAAGCTAAATTGTCTGTAGAGTCATTCCACAGTAAAACAAGCCCATTTTTCTTAATGTGCGGAGTTAGAGTCAGTTCGATCTCAAAATTTTACCGTACGGCATTAGATATGAGATCTTAGTAATGTACTTTTGCAATAAACATATTGGTAATAATACAAACTTATTTTTTAAAGTTCTGTGAAGGTATTATTGAAGGAACTTTTCTCATGCCCACTGTTGGCTGTGAACCCTGCGCTGTCACTGAAAACCAAAAGTGCAGGGGAGCATGGGCTGTTTTGGAGGGTGCTGTTTGGAAAGCGCATATGCGCCTCATCTCAAACTAAACGTGAAACGAGCTTATGATTGTCTACTGCAAATGCTCATATGCAACGTGGTGCGTACAAGTGTTGTGGCTCTAGTGGGTTGTTCTGGCGTAAACGTGTGTAGCTAGTACATATGGCTATGCTGTACAGTACGGCTGTGCAGTACAGAGTGGACAGGTATGTACGTGGACATACAGTACAGGTTGATGGGTTTTGATGCACTATGGTGATGAGTCAAGTACAGTGGTGGCGGTTACAGTAGTTGCGTGTATACATGTCGTTGCATGTGTAAGAGTTGTGTTGTGAATTTGGGGACGTGTAGTGATTGTGTGGTTACTTGCAGTTGGTGAGTTAGTGCATATGATGACGTGATGTAGTGTTGTGCACTGTTGTGCACTGTTAGTTGTAAGCTGGCATGAGTCTGTGTTGGTGTTACTGTGTCATGTCTTGTGATGATTGGTAGTATTGAGTGTCCCGCTCAGATGGCTAGGGTTTAGTTAGAGTAAGAGTTGAGTGCGAGTGTGGCGAAATAGTTCTATATAAGTTGCGAATTGAGCACCTCCAAGTAAAATCTGGCCAGAGCTTGCGAACTTCCTTTCATCCCCCCACCTTCCTTATCCAACCTTCCCTTTCAGCTTCAACCTCTATCACCCACCGCAGAGGGAATAGATGTATCTGTTGTCAGTCCTCACTCCGCAGTATACTGCATTAAGGAAGATTTTTTTCTCTGTACTCGGGTCGAAAGGCGGAAAAAGGAAAATAAGTGACACAGTGCTATCCCTAAGTCCTTGACCCTCTACCTGCCACTATCGATACTTCTGGACAAATCGAAGCAACTAGACCTCAGAAAATTTACGATCTTGGCACCTTTATAGCATAATTGAGGGAAGCACCCCTCTCTGAATTTGGGAATCTCAATGCAAATGTCTCGGCATTTGCTCTACAATGTACCTTATTTATTCTGGAAGTATCGAAAACTGGGCGCATAGGGCACCCCATGACCTCCAAACGGGGATTATGCGTCACTCCCTCTGATTATTGAAAAAACACGTTCGCTCTTTCTTTCTCCTCATGTTGGTATATTTGAATCTGATAAACACTTTGGAAATCATTCTACATCATGCCACTCCAAAAATATTAAATTACCTACAAAAAAAAATTGAATTTGATGGGATTTTGTAATAATGCTCACTGGATGTGAATTTTATGAAGATGAAAACCTAGGATTTGAAAATTAATCGTACTAATTCGTATAATTTGCTACAGCCATGATGTGAATAAAGTAGGATCTTTAAAATACGCTACTATACCGTTATTGTCTTGCAGAGTCTCCAGGCGCGCCCCTTGGACTGATTCAGTACGTTTAAATAACTATTCACTAGTATTACACGTCCCTGCTGTGACTACAATTACTGTATACTTCATAGAGATGCGAATAAAATATTGAAGGCATCTTGTGGAAACATCTTTCAACAATGGGCATTAAGCAGGTCTAAACTTTGTAAAGATGTTATTAAAGACTTTATTCTAAGTCCATAAGTTCGTTTGGACGCTCTTATGAATGATATGTATCAATTGGATGGTCTCCCTGCTATTGATATTTCACCCTCGGTCAACACTAAAATAATCAGTATTTGGCGTCAAATGGGTAAGCCTTATCCGAAGTATGAAAATGGGTTCAGTTTTTCACTTATTAAATGCAATGCCCATTAGGCCGCTATAGCTCTTACTAGGCCTTCTTCTACGATTAATTTCTCTTTTGAATCCAAAAAAATGAATCTTCAAGCATTATGGGGCCATTAACGAAGAATTTATTACAGAAATCTCGGGAAAACCTACTCGATACCCTAATAAAAAGTATTTTCTCGGACAATTACTTCTTAGAAAACCAGTTACGCATTTATTGCAGCCGTCACGAAGTGAGTTTATAATAGTATTTAAAATAGTTTGTCCAAATTTAGTGCATATATTTTGGCGGGGTCAAGTAATTTTATTCTCCTAGAGATCTAAAATCTCACAAGAAATCCTTTTTAGTGGAACATTATGATCTTAAGTCTTAAGCAAAGTGTCCCACTTGTTGAATTGATTGATCTGGCTTCCGAGTATAAATCAGGTGTTTTGATTTGTTTTAATGTTACATCTATCAGTCATTCGGTGCGCTTAGCTGACTCAAGCGATCAAAAGAGCGATAAGGAAACTGTTAAGATCAATTTGGCTGCCATGTTCTAAAACTTTCCGCCACTTTTTAATGTTTTTTTGTAGTACCAATCTATCATACAGTTCTTTTTTTCGATAGTTTTGCACCCTTTTCAGCGGTTTGATCTTACTAACTTGATGTAAATGCACGTGAATTGATTTCCCAATATCATTTTCTATAATGCGGGAGGACTAGATGGATACTTTCATCATTAATGTGGTTAGTGACAACATAATATCGCTGAAAGCTTTATGATTGCGAACAGGGATAAATATGCGAATATTGAATCCTCAGATCTGAATATCCTATGTACTAAAACATAAGTTTTGAAGGAGACATAGAAATAATATCAAAGCTGGTTGTTGGGTCACAAAGATAACATTAAAACAGGCGATGAAGGTGCTCCAAGTGATTTTAGAGGGAACATAGTCTCCCATCTATGTCTATTGACTAACCTAAGCGGTACGCTTCTTAAGCTAAAAGTTTATTTTCACCTTCTCCCCCGATTTGAGTCTACACCTTAAGGTGTCTCCCAGCTTGCTTGATTTTTTTGAGTTGTAATAATTTATCTATACCATATAAAACATTCAGCTAACTTTAGAACCTCCAAATGACTTTTTGAATACCATGAAATGCAGTCAAGGGAATCCAATAGACGACAAAGACTAGTTGTAGATTGTTTCACGGTAATTATACATGTCTAGTATAAGAACGATCCATTTTCGAGATCAGAACCTAGCGAATCCTGGAAATTAGTCATACCTTTGATAAAATTCCCTCCAAATTCTCTCGAACAACTCACGATCTTAAATAGCCTGAAATTACATATCTAAAGCTTTTAATCATTCTTTATGATTCTTAAAACCTTCGAAATCACCAATAGTGGAGTTCTAGACTACGATCACACCCTGAATTTCTTTTTTCCTCCTAAGGGAAACTCAACCACAGATGTACACCAAAAACGCCAATGGATTCACCCATTCCTCTTCATAATCGGATCCATTGACATCTACATTATCCTCTTCAGCGTCCTCCGCCTCCCCTACCAATTTTTGAAGGGCGCGATCCCGAACGCGCTCCCCGCTTATCATATTGGGGTATTATTGTTAAAATCGGTTGGACCGCTAGCCGTTCAGGTAAGGCCTTTGATGTGACGATGTGGAGCTGCAGATGTTTTTCTGATGGTGCAGAACGGGCGGCATTGTGTCAAGTTGATAAAAAACTGGAAAGGTGGGCGGGTCTGTTGCTGAAGTAGTTGTAAGTAGTAGTAATACTTCACGACGCTGTAATAGAATTTTTAATAAGGCTGCGTCTTTGATAATTTCCACGGCTTGGTTCCAATTAAAAATTACTCAAAGAGGTACTGAGAAATTCGAGTTTTGTGAATGGAGGGGTAAATAAGCTTTATAGAACGTCAGAACTCAATTTATAGGGCAAAATAAATCACAAGGGAAAGGTTTTTTACCGTAAAAAAGGGCCTAATTTTCAAAAATAAAATAGAAACCGAATTCACGAAGTGGAGGAAAGGTTTGGATGTTCTAATCTTAAAAACTACACTCCATTAATTAAGAAAAAAATTTCAAGATCTCGGATATGGATGGAAAGATAGGACGATTGGCTTCAAAAGGAAGATATCAAGGATGTCTCTCCTGATTATGAAAACAGGGATATGTGGAAAGGATCGGTTTCCTACCAATATTTCTACCAATATTTCTTACCGCTCCCTTACACTCTGAGTCAATAGTCTTGATTTCTCTCTCATCTGCGAAGAATTTTTAAAGAAATGTCAGGAATTAGTGACTGCTAACCCAAATTTCTTACGCAATGCATCTGATTGTGTTCGATTTACATAACTTGTTGTTTTCCGTCACTCATTTCGTCTATCTTATCATAACTTTCATTCGAGCAATCCCAAGCCTGCATTCTTGAAGGCACCAAGCTTGAATTAATCATGCTCCGGAGTGAACATTTTTCTTCTTAATTCTTTGTTTTAACAAACCAATTCACGATTGCTCATGAAAAATAACAATGCCCGCATTGTAACAAGCAAACTCATGTATGTATGCCCACCCGCCGTGCTCTGAAATGAAGCGCTTAGAGATAAGCCGTAAATTTTGGAATGGTGATGTGAAAATGTATCACAACAAAACTGTTGAAGACTTCACTGAATTTCGACAAAAATAAGAGGACAGATTGTATTTTTCTTCCCGATGGGTCTAGGCACACCACTCATACTAAATTGGACAGCTTAAGGATTGATCAGGATGGAAATGTTTAAGTGATTACCGCCTCTGTACACCATTTAAAGACTATTGCGGTTGTTTGGAAAATATTGGGATAGGTCAAATGTATCTAATAATAGTGAAAACTTCCAAACATTTCCCACATTCCAGCAATGGTTGCAATACGACCAATGTGCCTCCTGAATATATTTCAATTTTACCCCTAACTCAAACGATTAGTTACAGTGCTGTACTTGTTGTGGTGAAAACGGTGGATAGCACTACAAGGCACATGTGCACAAATTTAGGCCACGAAATTAATGTTTGACTACAGTTCGGGCCATGGTATGGAGGGAAACCAGCAATTTCATTACTGTAGTAGTCACTTTTTAATCAAAGTAGTTTTTATTACAGTACTGTTTTAGAGTTTTTCGAAAATTGGTGGAGTGTATATAAAACTCGGCAATGGAGTGCTCGGGCCTCGATCACCCCGACCAGACCGACAACAACAGTTCAACCAGCGATTACCTAGTGTGCGCCTAAACTCCCACACCTGCTATATTGAAGTTTGTCTGTGCTTCGAGATCTTTCAATCCGGCAGGAGGTCAAAATCTCAATTGTATTTGCCTTTCTGTCCAATTGCAAGCGGTAAATAACATTTTGTTTTACTCTGATCCCTCGGATAGCGCAAAGTGGCGATAAAAAAAGTCTTACTGGATCAACTCCCGTGCATCAATCCCAGTCAACGACTTCATCTCTTGGGAAAATAAAAGAGTGACAAATATCTGTCTGGCATGTAAAGGGACGAGAGTACCGTATACCGAGAAGGTGGTAATCGCTAGTGGCACGGCTCGAGCATCAATCCTCGCGAGAAGATCGTATCCTAGGCCGGCCGAAAGGAAGAACAAAAGTCAACTTCGGGGACAGAGGACAGTCATCAAGGACTGTAATCTAGTGGTTGAGTGTGCATACCAAAGCCTGAGCTATACCAACATCCGCTCTAGTTTCACTCTGGGTAAACGTCGAATTTAGCAAGGACAGTCCTCGCAGTAAAAGAATCAATGATTCACAAAAAAGTGAATCCTTCCGAGCACAACAATTTCCCGACTCCACATTACTGCACAGTCGGGCCAGGTGGTGCGCTTTGTTTAATGCACTACTCTTTGTGTAGTACCCCACAGAGTCTCGCCGTAGACATGCCCTTCTTCTCTACGTGCTGTACGTAATGCAGGAAAACATGTACTCGCAATGAGGAATTAGGACCATGTGTCTCATCACATGAAGATAACAACAATAACAAAATTTTTAGCATCAATAAAATAGCGCAGCTAAGGTTCCGTGATCAAATCGGGTACCTCTTATTCATGGAATACTTCAGATTTCTACAAAGGTAACCAAAAATTTGTGAAGTCCATACAATATTACAAATCATTCATTGTCATGGTATGGTGCTTTTCAGTATATGTCTTAGCTCCTTATGCTTGAAACACGGTACATACTGTGGCATATCTTTTAAGGCAAAATAGATTTATCCTCGCTCAGCGGTACGTCCATGCTGTGCTCCGAAGTGCAGCTTGTGACAACTAATCATATTCCGCGCCATAATAACTCCTACAGTGTAACAATGTCTCTATTTTTATTTGACGTGGAGCCCCACGTCATCGTTTTTATTTACGTAGTTATATTCTAGATAGTACAATTCTATAGTTACACCTCTACTTTCTAGTAAGTTCTACTGAGCTAACAGAGTATAGAATTTCTAGAGTAGAGTTACCGTACTGTCTATAAAAGGGGGGCCATCTGGATTCTTGTGGGAATCCAGGTACACTCCATACACCCTTTGCCCCCAATTTTCTGAAACCCATTACCATCGCCTCTACAGTTTCTTTAGCAGCGCCCCAGCTGCCTCCCTCTCTGTTTCATACAGTACCTTCGTCAGCGCCGTATTCGACACTCGTCAAGCTGCAGTCGATCGCATCTTTTCCTGTCTTCAGTCCTTCGATGAAGCCCAGATGGCCTACCACTTGCACCGTTTCTGTGCGAGCGCTTGTAATGTTATTTATCTGCTGCGGACTCTTTCCCCCCACCAATCTACGGCTCTGGCCGTCAGCTTCGACCGGAAGCAGCGGGAGGCGTTCGCACAGATTCATGGTCCTTGCACCGACTCCGAATGGGAGCAAGCCTGCCTTCCTATTTCCTACGGTGGTCTCGGCATTCCTCTCGCTTCTTCAATCCCTGAATCTGCTTATGCGGCTTCGATGATTGATGTTTTCAGCCGTTTCTCAGATCTGCTCTCGTTCTCGGGAGACCTACACCTGGAGGAAGTGCCTCGGGCCGCGATCTCTTTATTATCTACCCGTTATCCAGATCTTTCGGCTTCCCTGTCGCCCACTTCTCTGTTTCAGCGATGTCAAACGCTGGTCCCCGGCGAACGGCTCCAGTCTTCTATCTCGTCTGAGCTTCACAGTTTAACGTTTAATCGGATCTTCCGTTCATCCTCTGACCACGGCAGATGTCGCCTCATATCCGTCCGTGAGTCGTCCTCCTGTTCCGCGTTCTCAACTTAACCACACCCTCACCGCGGCACCTATCTGTCCTCGCAAGCCTGGATAGTGGCTGTCTCGCTACGCCTCGGCCGCGCGATTTTCTCTGGTCATGATCGATGTCCGGTATGTGCTCGCCGTTCCAACGACATCGCCCCGTTGCTCGATCCCCTGAGCAAACATGCCTCACCTGTAAGTACGACGATGGGCAGACTCGTCGCCACAATATCTTGCGTAACGCTCTCCATCGTTACTGTAAGGAGCTTGGAATTTCTGCCTCTCTTGAACATCTGCTTCCTCCCCTTCCCCCTTCGTCCTCTCCCTCGTCCGCCCTCCGCATAGATCTTTTTATCCCTAGTGCATATGGCCTCGACCCGAAGGATCTCGCTTTGGATGTCACAGTGGCCCATCCACAGGTCACTTCTTGCGTTTCCCAGTGTGCCCTATCTGGCGGCGCAGCTGCCTTAATGGCTGAACGTGCGAAACACACGCACTACGGTCCAGTCTGTCACACGAACGATATACGTCTTCTTCCTGTTGGTATTGATGTGTTCGGTGGCCTTGGGGCCGAGGGTGCGACTTTTTTCCGGCGCCTTTCTACGTTTGCTGCTACCCGTCGAGGCACCAATCCCCAATGGGAGCTGCACCTCCTAATCACGCGCTTTGTGTTCTGCTTGCATGGGTTGCAAGCGCGTCAAGTTCTTACCAGATGCATTTCCGATTAGTTCCTCTCTCATCCCCCTTCGCATGTTAGTTTCTCTGTAATCCCCCTCAGCATGTTCTCCCACATGCTTTTTCCAATTTCCGTAAAGATTACACACACAGTACCCCTCGACGACGAAGTGAAACAAATGAACATTTTTTGCCAAATATTAAACTATAGTCATACTTCTATATACGGGTCTGCCGGTCCCGGTGCCGAACGAGGTCTGTCCAGAATTGCTGAGTACATCGCACTACGTGAAGCAGTAGCCCTGCCTTCGAGCGCGATCGCTTGTTCACGATTATCAGTTCGCTCGTACAACAACGAACTTCTGTCGCGATCAACCGACGACTACTCGACCGTTCCTGGCTCGGATAGATTTTTCCCATTTTGAGGGCCGCTAGCCCCCCTTTTCTGCTTGGTAAAGTCTTCTTCTTCTTCTTCTTCTATATGCATACTATACTATACTGTACTGTACTGTACAGTAAACATAATATTTTGATAGCAGCAGTATTTGCGGATCCTACAGCTGCCTACTCGTGACGTTTTCACTCGGTCATCTCGCATAGAAACGCAGCGCAATCTGTACTGTCTACTGGGATAAGCCTTACCACCTGCCCTGAACTGTCGATGTAGTCGCGGGTCACGGAGGCGCAGGCCCGTTTCTTTTGATATAAAACTAGTAACGAATTCCCGCAACTCAAGCTCGGCGGAGAATTTTCGGCGACTGGCAGCGAAGGAAGCGAGGCGGCAAAATTTGGGACCATTCTCCCCTAGCGCACCGTAAGCATCGCTTCCAATGGGCACCAGTAAGATATCATTGGCGTAACAGTAGTCGCCGTAGTGCGAGAGTGTGAATAAAAGGGTATGGCAGAATCACTGGAACCAAGCGGCGAAAATCGTGATCTTGATTTGCGTTTTCAACCGAGGGCACGGTGCAATATCTACGCTCCGGTACAAATTTACTGGATACCAACCCACATATCTACCACAGTAAATTAACCCCCCATTTACACATTTCTAGTTGGAAAGAATTTGAGTAATCTACCAAAAGGGCACATTTGGGTAAGAGGCAACTAGGTTTAACGGGAGAAGTCTTCTTAACTGCTAAGCGGAACTGAGCGAAGCGAACTGAGCTAAAGCGGATCTGACGGCTGTCTAACTAGCTTTAGGGGGAAATTGGGGTGTTTTAGTGATTGAAAAATAGGTTAGCCTCTGTTCCAAAGCGCATCAATTGGTAGAAGTGGTCGACATGGGGAACCAAGAAACGAAATTTCGCTCTAGGTGATTGCAGATCTACAAATTTGCAGCAGTCGTCATGTCCAATGCGGCCTGCTTGATGGCTGGCATGAAGGTAGCCTTTTAAGGAGTCTAGTTCCTTCCCCTTTTCTGTGTCTGCATACCTTTTTGGGTCGATTGCGGTTGTCTGGAAAACTATGGGATAGATCGGATATATCTTTCAAAATGAAAACACTCAAACCTTTCCCCCGATCTACAAAGCAAATGAATTTCAAGAAATTCCTTTTTAACACATCTTTGAAGTGGTACAGAAATCGAGGGCTCCATCGGCTACGAAGGAAATGTCTGATGCATTGACAGCCCTGAAAATATCGATTTGAAGATCTATTTTCTCAGTAAATTCAATGAACTGTATATGTAAAGAATGCATTTTATCATGATACGGTATCTAGGCTTAATTTATAAATACCCTCCGCACGCCTCTGTGCGACATTGCACGACAAATAAAGATCTACCACCACATCTAGGCTCATGCCCTGACAAAGGTCCTCAACCTCTGTCTGAACGGCGATCTGCCGGCCGCGTGCCGCCCGTATTTCTGCGGAGGCCGTCTTACTGCGCTGCCGAAGCCAAACGGGGAATCCGTCCGATCGCGGTTGGGCTTCTCTACCGACGCCTAATTTCTAGCCTCGCTGCACACAAAGCCACCCCCGCCATCCGCTCTTACCTTCTGCCCCATCAGGTCGGGGTAGGCGTCAAGAACGGCACCGATGCAATAATTCATTCTGTGCGTCGTCTTTCCCAGAGATCCGAGTTCCACGATCACGTCTTGGTCCAGATCGATGCTCGCAACGCTTTCAATTGCATCTCCCGCCAGCGCATTCTGGAAGCCGTACAGACACATGCCCCAGGCCTCGCACGGTAGGTACACTTTTGTTACGATGCTCCTACAGAGCTTGCTTTCGGACCCTACTATGTCCGTAGTTCAGAGGGCACCCAGCAAGGTGATCCCCTCGGTCCCTTGCTCTTTGCCCTAGCTCTCCATCCGCTCTTGCTATCGTTACAGGAGAAGTTATCACCTGCCCTGAGCGCTTGGTACGCAGATGAAGGTAACATTGTTCTTCCTCGGTCCCAAGCCGCCGCTGCCATCCGTTTCATCCAGCTTGAAGGAGGTCCACTAGGGTTCCAGCTCAACCTTGCCAAGACCCAAGTTTACGGCTTCTCCCCTTCCCACTCCCCTTATGCACTCCCTTGTCCCTTTTCAACCCCCCTGGTTTTATCGTGCTGGGATCCCCGATTGGCTCGGACTCTTTTGTTTCCCAATTTTTCGCAGGCCGCCAAAACAAAGTTGACCGCATCTTCCAATCCCTTCGAGACTTGGATGATGCTCAATTGGCTTTCCACTTACACCGCTTCTGCGCGAACGCCTCCAAGGTCATGCACTTGCTACGTACGCTTCCCTCCACTCAATCTGTGGTTCTCCCGCTAGCTTCGATCAGAAGCAGAGGGAAGCGTTCCACCAATTGCAGCTGCACTGTCCAGAGCGAGCCTGGCTCCAAGCCTCTCTCCCCTTCTCAATGGGCGGTCTAGGTCTTCTGCAAACTTCAGACATTAGCGAGGCTGCATACACAGCATCTGTAATTGATTCTTTTGGACTTATCTCCGACCTGCTTACCCTTTCCCAGGACCGCGACTTGGAAGAGAAGAGATCCCTCGGTCTGCCATCTCGCTCTTATCCTCCCGCCACCCGCAGCTGTCTTCGTCGCTTACAGCTACGGCTCTTTTCGAGCGTTGCTCATCGTCGGTCCCCGGCGAAAGGCTCCAGTCTGCGATCACAACTGAACTCATGCTATCGAAGTCCGATAGCTTGTTCTCGTCCGCGGCGGCCCACGACCGAGCACGGCTCCTCTCCGTGCGCACATCCTCAGCATCGTCTGTTTTCTCTTCGCTTCCTCACCCCCACCGCGGTACGTACATGTCCTCTTCCGCCTGGAAAGTCGCTCTGGCTCTACGTCTCGGCATCGCGCTATTCCCTGGATCTACTCGCTGTCCGGTCTGCTCCCGCCGCTCGGCCGACATCGAACCCGTCTTAGATCCAAGTGGTCAACACGCGTTGACCCGCAAACACGAAGATGGAATGACTCGTCGTCATCACATCCTCCGCAACGTTCTTGCCCGCTACTGCAAGGAAGTTGGGATCGTCGCCCTCGTCGAGCATCCCCTCCTCCACCAGGTTCCCGACTCATCTGGGCATTCGGAGTCCCCCGTGCTACGAATGGACATTTACATACCCGCTGCATACGGACTTCACAGTACCGATATCGCCGTCGACTTTACTGTTGCCCACCCCTCCGCACGCCGCCACATTTCACCAAGTACGGTTACTGCAGGCGCCGCCGCGACACTCGCAGAGCGCGAGAAACATCGTCATTACGGCACTTACTGCAACCAAACGATATCCTCCTCTCACCCGTCGGATTGATATCTATGGCGCCTTGGGCGACGACGGTAAGGCTTCTTTCCGCCGCCTTGCTTCCTTCGCTGCTTCCCGTCGCGGTTCCTCCCCTCAACAGGAGCTCCGCGACTTTGTTACCCGTTTTGCATTTAGTCTCCAAATAATGCAGGCGCGATATTCGATCCCAGCATGCAGTGGTCCTGCTGGAATGCGTGACCTTGGTGGTGGTAGATCTTTATTTATCGTACAATGTCGCACAGAGGCGTGCGGAGGGTATTCATAAATTAACTACGGATGCGGGCGGCGGGTAGAAACTTGTCGCGCCTGCATAATTCAATCTTCAGTACTTTAACTTTTTGTGCAGCACAATTGAGTCTTGGTAAAAGTTTTGGATGTTTTTACTGTTGGTGCGGTTCAGTACTGAATTTTAATGTCCTGAAGTAGCGAATATAGAGTCCTCAAACAGTACCTATCTGGAAAAAATATGCGGTGGGTTGAACGTTTATTGAAAAAGGGACCCCGAAGAAGGGACCGACGTTGGCCAGGGCATTGGGCGTTACTACTGGTCACCCTCTCGGATTTTCCGGGCCACAACTGACCACATCTTTTAAATATTATAGCGCCCCGCATTCCCCTCTATCTGTATCCTACAATCCAAAGGTGATAAGGTCATTTCCAAAAAGGTGGCCAACTGTCCTTTCCCATAGTCGCAATTCAACTGCTCTGAGTTTTGTTCAAAGGAAATAACGGGAGCTATTTTTGGTGCGATACTAATTAGCATGTCTGGACTTTTAAGATATTCGATCCCAGCATGCAGTGGTCCTGCTGGGAATGCGTGACCTTTGCGAACTCGACGAGTGAAAATGTCGCGAGTAGGCAGCTGCAGGGCCCTCGATTACTACTACAGTATACTGCTACCAAAACATCATTGTTTTTTACTGTACAGTATGCGGGTAAAAGTATGAATTGTTTAATATTTGGAAAAAACATTCATTTGTTATGCTGATGCCATAAAGTTTCTCTCGCTTTGTTTTACTGCGTTGTAGAGGGGTCCAGAAACATTTTGAGTAAACATGTTAGTGCTGGGTACCAACCCACATATCTACCACAGTAAATTAACCGCTCATTTTCCCTTTTTACCGCAGCAAACCAGAAAAAAGTTTTATGTCTCTACTGTGAAAACTCTGCGGCATATGATACTGCATACAGAGTGCCGCAGTGAAAACAGCACACCACATGAAACCAATGAAACTAATCGCGTGAGGTAGGGGAATATAAATTGACGCATACTAGGCGGCGCAGTGGTCGTATTGCGACTATTGCTGTAATTGAATGAGTTAACAGTTGCTAATATTTCCATTCTGGCGATTACTATGACACCACCGGAATACTTAATGCAATAAAATTTGAACTGACTTCCAGTCGGGATTGATACCGATGGAGTGTTCAAAGTGAGCGGAGCCGGGTATTTCCATCTCCCTATTTCTGTAGAAACCAATTACTTCCTTCACCTCAGACGACTACTGGACGCCATCATTGTACTATATACTCATCGCTAGCGGCCATTTCATTGCATCTCTCTCCTGTCGCTAGCCCAAACGGCGGCTATGATACACGCCAAAGTCCAACCGAACAAGATCCTGCGCATGCATTACAGTATTTCTCTTGCAAGATTACCCTCACAACATAGCCCGCTAGGCGGCTTTTATTAGTTAGGAGTTTAAATGAATGTTCACCACACCTGAGCTACTTTTGAGCTGCAGGATCTCGTTATTCGTTTCACGTTCTGTCTCCTTGGGCCAGCCATCAGCCAGCCATTAAGCACATGACCCACATTACCCATTATCCTGAGCATGTCTAGCATACACCGGGGGATAGCCGAACCGTACTTTTCAAAAATTAAAGAGCCAAATCAATTTCCTTCTCCTTGGGTTGTAAGCCCACCAAGTGAGTA
The DNA here is from genome assembly GCA_002205965.3 of Kappaphycus alvarezii. NCBI lineage: Eukaryota > Rhodophyta > Florideophyceae > Gigartinales > Solieriaceae > Kappaphycus > Kappaphycus alvarezii. Next base: position 275,084 of record NADL03000808.1, read on the forward strand.
CCTATTGATTAGCTGAGTAGTGTCTTATTTATGATATGGTTGGGATGGGATCTGGCCAAAGGGCTGCACCACCATGGACAGTGTAATACAAAAAATGGTCCTCCCCTCATTTAATACAGGAAATGGTCCTCCCTTCACGTAATACAGGAAATGGTCCTCCCTTCACGTAAGACAGGAAATGGTCTTCCCTCGTGTAATCCAGCAACCTACAACGATCCCGCCCCTAACTTCTCCAACCGTCATTTCCAAATTTACTTCCATTTTATCTAGATATTTTTATACTGTATTTAACCCTCTGAATCGACCCCGAATCAAGTCCCTTTTCCCTTTTAGCTTACCTCCTCCTCCAAATTCGCCTTTTTTTTGAGAAGAAGGGCGCAAATGCACTATTGCAAAATCCCTTGCAGATTTATTTTACCTATTCCTAATCTATAGAACCTGCCCCGGGAGCCTATTTAAACCCCTTTATTCTAAGTTCCAAATGCCCCCGATCATTTTACTCATCACCCCTCTCCCCCCACACACCCAAAGCACCCCACATTGCCTCCTGTTCCCCAACTTCTATCACAATGAGCAACCTTCGCCCCTCTGTCCCTATTTCCAAAAACCGCCCTTCCCGTTCCATCAATGGCCTTCGTCTCGCCGCCTACGGGCCAACCGATGCCGACGACTACATCCGGCGGCAAACAAAGAAGCAAATCATCGAGTTCGTGCGCCGCCTCTTCATAGAAGAAGAAGCGAGGGAGGTAAGTCCGGGAGAGGCTGAGAAGGTCGAGGAGGAGAGCGGGGAGTCCTTCGAGGAATGGTTAGCCCCTGAGCTAGTGTACGAGGATCAGGAAGATGAGGATGAGGAGGATGAGGAGGATGAGGAAGATGAGGAGGATGAGGAGGATGAGGATGAGGAAGAAGAGGATGAGGAGGAGGAGGAGGATGAGGAGGATGAGGCAACAGGGGGCATGGAAAGTGTTGGACCGGTGGGGCCTGGAATAGAGAGTATGGATCAAGTTGTGCCCACGATGGAACCGGATGGAGATATCTTTAGTAGTCTAGATATCTCCCAGGGGAAATAGAGAGTTGTGAGCCATTCGCAGATATTTGTGGGGACTGCTTGGACAGCATGGATATTTTAGAGGAGTTGTTTGGATCTGATTTAGAGAATGGGAAATAAGAGGACCAAATTAATTGTTAGTTTCTTAAGTATCTTTTGCTTAGAGTATATTGTCCACACAAAGTATTTTTATGCATTTCTTAGTATCTTCTGTAGTTTTGTTCGGACTTTAGGGGTAGCCAAAAGTCTATATAAGCTGAGTAAACTGCTTCCTCATGGAGAGGTCAAGCAAGTTGGCAGACAACTTCAAGCCAAGTCCCGAGTAGTAGGAAGTTGAGAGTCAACTTCAGACCCAAGAACACTTTTTCTTACGCTGGTCGCAGAGCGTCAGTGGTAGACTCTGCCCCTTTTATACTTGCTTGTAGCTTTCTCAACTCTCTTCTATATACACTCCCTTTTGTTCGTTCAACAATACCACGGCAGAACTTTTGTCGCTCGCAACACCTCCTTCTCAGGGTAATCGGTTCTGAGGATCTCTTCCCCCGCCGATTTACCCTATCATTTGGTACTCTTGTGGAGGGGGTTGCACCCGAGGTATTCGAGTTGAGCAGTAGTAAGGAACACTTCGGGGGATTTCTTTTCTGTAATCATGGATCTCAACGCTGCTCGTATAACGTTCACAGGGGGCAAGACTGAAGACGTTGAGGAGTTTCTTTACACATACGTCAACGTTGTGATGCGTGAGAAGGGCGATGAAGAGAAGGCCGCAAGTATTTCGCCTATCTTGATGGTGACGCAAAGCACAAATATAAGTCCAAGTTTATCGACCGGTGGTCTCTTAACGGGAATGGGCGTAACTTCGGTGAGGTATGTGAGTGGCTTGTGAAAGAGTATGCTAAGGAGGTAGAACCAGATGAGATGATTCGTACTGCCATAGAGGCCCGGCTCAACTTCGACGATTTGTTAAGCTCATTGGTGTACTTGTGTGATCTTTATGAAAAGGCTGGGTTCAACGCCCAAGCCAAGTACGGAATGCTGCGTAAGGCGGCTATGGGGGATAAGCGGCTCTCCGATTTCCTCCTTATCAAGGGCCCTCACACTTTTGATGAACTGAAGGGTACCATAGTAGAATTTGTCAAAAATTCGGAGACGTTTCAGTCACTGAGTGAGGTACCGAGGGAAACCCGCACATCGATGCTATCGTACATCCTGAAAAGAATTATCAAAGGCCGGCTACTAGTGCAGCGGCATTAGAATCTGTCAGGAGCGATGTCAAAAACTTGGAAGAAAGGTTGGAAACCCGATTCGATAATCGACTTGACATGATAACCTCGCAGTTGGAAAGCCTTACTCTTACCATTAAGAAGAACCAGTCTGGGGCCCTAAGGCCGCAGAAGTCTGTTCTTACTGTCACAAGCCTGGACACTTTGCAAACAGGTGTCCTGATAATCCACATAGAAACACTCGTTGTGCAAAGTGCGGTCGATATGGGCATCATGAAAGTAACTGCTGGTCTAAAGACAACAGAAGAGCAAATTTATCGGAAGCGAGGAGTGAGTCAGGACCAGAGGTGAAAATCTTACAAAATAGAAGGGATCAAAGGTTGACGGATGCCGGTAACGTATCCATCGCTGAAGAGATTAGTCAAGTCAATGTGACAAAAAGGGATGGGGAAGGGAACATTTTATCGAAGAAACCTAGGCTAGAGTATGGAATGCTGGAGCATATCCCAGCACCTGTACCTCCTCGAACCAAGAGGTCTGATCAAGTTGTTCCAGGAGTGGGAGTCACTCCGGCCAAGAAGACGAAAAAGAGTAAGAAAGTTAAGAGTATCTCTAAGGACGTACTAGAGTATGTGAAGAGGTACAATTTGGTGGCTGAGCTTGCATCGGCCCCAACTGGGATAACGTTTGGTCAACTTTTGAGGGGCGACGCAGAGGATGCGAGAAAAGAACTCAAAAAAATTATCAGGTCTAATAAGTCCGCTAAGGGTAAGAAACTGTTTCTTCAATCGGCCTCGACAGCACCAAGACGTCTTAAGCTGGTACCAGTCAAAGTATTGGGTATGAAAACCCAAGCTCTCTTCGATTCGGGTGCTGTTCCAAACCTCATTTCAGAAACTTGGTGACAGATCTAGGTCTCGAAATTACTCCAACGACTCGAAAAATAACTGTAGCGGATGGAACCGTCTCAAAATGCATGGGCACTGTTGACAAGGTTTCCGTGTTCTTTGGGGACTCTAAAGTTGATGTAGACTTTCTTGTCATGCCGGATCTCCCTTTCGATGCAATCATTGGCTGCCCCACAATGGAAAGACTAGGACATGCATTGACTTGGGCAACCAATGGTTTCAGTTAATATTGACGGCAGAACCGTGAAATGCCCCTGGATTTCGACAAAAGCACGCATCCTGAAGATTTAAAAGAAACGGACAGTGAAGATTTCACTTCTAGCTATGACAGCGAAGATTCGGAACCAACTAACACTTTCGGAAGTGGAAAAGGGTACCCTCGGGGGTAATGAACATGGCATGGGACGATTATGATTCCGGGTTTGAAACAGATGACGACTGGGATTCTAGGATAAGTTTGAAACCCGAATGTGTTTCTTTTTGCGATGATATCGAATCAAAGGACAGAATTCGGAGCATGAAAGAAGATTACCTTTGCAAAGAAAATAAGAATACGGCGAATTCCATATATGAAGATGTGAGCACGACGGAAGAGGTCCTTCAAAATATTGAGGTTGAGGATCAAGAAGAAAAAGGGCGCCAAATGGCAGAAATCCAAGGAAAAGTGCAGCACCTTCCCGCCCCGCCTCACTGAAAATATCCGACATGTTAACATCTTCCGAAGTAATTGCATGGAGCGTTTCAGATTTGACAAGCAAGTGTACCGGTTACTCACTCGTTCGAACTTACCGACACTCAACCGATTTACCACAAGCCTAGACGTCAACCGCCAAAATATGACCAATTTATCTCAGAAAATGTTACAAGTATGCTGAAAAATGATATTATTCGACCAGTTTCATCCCCATGGTCGTTTCCAGTTGTGGTCGCACCAAAGAAGGATGGAAAGCTGCGTTTTTGCGTCGATTACCGACAACTGAACCAGAGAATGATACCCGATCGATTTCCGATTCCGAACATGGAGGAGATCCTCGAGGACCTGAAGGACGGGAGATATTTCACCTCAATTGACCTTTACACTGGCTATTGGCAGATTCCATTGGATGAAAAATGTAAGGAAAAAACAACCTTTACCAGCAAAGCCGGTACGTTCAGGTTCGAAGTGATGCCTTTTGGTCTCATGAATGCACCAGCTACATTCCAAAGAATGATGAACGAGGTTTTGAAAGGACTTCCATTCGCAAGAGTCTATATCGATGATGTCGTCATATTCTCAGAAACATTGGATCAGCACATCTCGCACGTCAATACAGTTGTGGAGAGGATATCGGAGTATAGCTTGAAAATTAAGTTGAGCAAATGCTTCTTTGCGAAAACTTCTATCCAATTACTCGGTCATATCGTCGACCAAGAGGGAATTAGAGTGGATCCAGAGAAAACGAAAAAAATAAAGTTGGCACCAAGGCCCGCTTCAAAGACGGAGGTCCGAAGCTTCTTAGGACTGGCCTCATATTACAGAAGATTTATCAAAGATTTCGCCAAGACTGCAGCACCGTTACATGCCAGCACTACGAAGAACGGAAAATTTTACTGGAACAAGGAAATGGAAACTGCATTTCAGGAGCTTAAAGATAAGCTATGTGTCCCCCAGTTCTCATGTACCCAGATTTCAAGAGACCATTCGTTGTGGAGACAGATGCCTCAGAACGGTCTTTGGGTGCCGTTTTGTCCCAAAAAGATGAAAACGGAAGACTACACCCTGTTCAATTCGCAAGCCGAACTCTGAATGACGCGGAAAAGAGATACTCAGTCTGCGAGAAAGAAGCGCTAGCTGTCGTCTTCGCGCTGAAAAAGTTTCGCGTATACCTTTTATCACTCGAGAAATTTGTCTTGATAACTGATCACCAGGCACTTAAAACAGCATTCCAAAAGAAGGATGTACATCACCGCTTGGCCCGATGGCTCGACATTTTCGCAGAATATCGGTTTGAAATTGTGTATAGACCCGGACGCAATAATCAGCCTGCCGATTACCTATCCCGCTTGAGGGACGCACTGATTCCAAATGAAAAAGCTTCGGAGGACATCGTCGGAGTCGCCGAGTTGCAGTTGCCGAACGATAACGAGTACGAAGCTAATATTCACGGACTGATCAAATTCCTCGATGGACTAGAAATGAGAAAGGTTGATCTTGAACACCGAAATTGGGTACGCAGGAATCAAAAGGCTTTTACATTGTGGAATGGGAAACTTTTCCGGCACACTAAAGCCGGTCCCCGACTAGTGGCCCCTTTGAAAGAAAGAATGAAGATCTTGAGGACTTTCCATGATGAGCTAGGGCATTGGGATCTCGAAACAACCAAAAATTCGTAACTGAGAGATTCTGGTGGCCCGGTATCCATAAGGACGTCTATAACTTCGTGAAAAGCTGCGACAACTGCCAAAAATTCACTCCAATACGGAAGTATAAGACAACTCTAAGTTTTCCAGTTTCCGGTCTCTTTGAAACCTTCTCAATTGACTTCGCGGGCCCGTTCAAGGAAACTTCTTCCGGAAACAAATATCTCCTTATAGGGGTGGAACATCTTACTGGATGGCCAATAGCAGTTGCAGTCGAGGAGGCAAATGCTGAGGTGGTACTGAGATTCATCGAAAAAGAAATAATTGAACCGTTTGGTCTTCCAAAAAGGATCATCTCGGATAACGCCCTTTGTTTTACTGCAACTTCACTGCTTCGTTTTTGGAAGAGCAGCTGAAGACCGTTCTCGCATACGCTCCTATGTCCAACGGGAAAGCGGAGAGGATGGTTGGAACCATCAAACGAGCAATATCGAAAACTATGTTGGAGAATGAAATCCAGTGGGAAGATGCCTTACCAAAAGTGTTATACGGCTACCGTCGAAGAAGAGGAAGAAATGGACGCTCACCATTCGAGCTAATGTACGGAAGGGCTCCTAGAATGTTACAGAGAGACATGGAAACAAATATTATCGATGAAGAGAGTAGGGAAGTTGAACTACTGGCCACCGAAGGCTGGAGATCACACCGCGCGCTAACACAGACAAGAAATAAGGATGCAGAACCTGCAGTCAGAACCTTTTCAGTTGGCTCTAAAGTACTTGTAGTACATGGAAAAGCAATGCAGCAGGCTGTGAAGTGGCCGGCCTTCCAAACCAAGTACTCGAACCCTTGCATCGTCACGGAGGAAAGACACCCGCACTATCAGCTCTGTTCAAGCTCAGGGAAGAGATCAAGGAGGGCCATCCATGCACGTCGTCTGGTCCCTTACCATCAGAGGCCTGAAGAATTCCTTCTCACACAGGACTATGCGCAACCACGGGGCATACTCATCTTTAACTATAGAATGATTCCTATGGGAGGAAAAAGGGCCTGGGAATGGATCATCTCGGTTACGCGGGACTACTACGAACTCCACGTAATCATCCATTTCTACATTAATATATGCCTATGTTTTCGTACGTTGAACGGACCATTGCTACCTGAAGAAGATTTCCGACTATTAATAAGAGTTCTATTTTCATTCCAAAACGGAAGGTTCACGGAAGCAGGTCCAGAGTTTGTGGAGGTAATATATCATTACTCTATAGGAAGATATGGAATGGTAGCTGCTGGAGACTTGTCGCAAACGTATCTGAATATTATCCGTCCAATTTACGTATTTCTCAAGAACAACCAAGACGTGCGACTGAGAGGTTACGCCTTACCCCCGGATATGGAATACAGGCTGGTCCCGTATCCTCTATGGGAACCTTACGTTTCTCCGCCACAAATTGGGAACGTTGGAGGCGGCGAGGATCCTCCTGAAGCAGTGATGATGACCAGAGGAGGACCTTCAGGAGACAACAACCCGCCCAGAAGAGGTTCCGGTCGTCCCCCGAGAGGACCTCGTGCAGGTCCCAGTACGTCAGGAGCTGGTCGCGGCCATTCATCGGGACCGTCCACCACAACTTCATCTCTAGCTCTCTTCACAACCATGCACAGCATACAGTCGGAAGAAGAAGATTATCTTTTTGGCTGCGCAATATCTCCGAGGATGCGAACGATGCGCAGGTCATTTCTTATTTCATGATAAGCATCTGTTTATGTTTTAGGGCGCTACATGGACCGCACTTATCTTACGAAGATTCGTTCTTGATGATGCGCGTCTTCTTTTCTTATCGACATCCATTCCTCCGGCATCTTCCAGAAGAGTTTGCATATCACATATATTTTTTCACTCTTGGAAGATTCGGAAGAGTCACGGAAGAAGAATGTATTCAACCCCACCTCGATGTGATCAAACCAATATATGAGGCTATGCTACAAAGTGAGGTACCAGTAATGCGAACCTACTTTTTAGAGCATCATATTGGTAATCAGTTGCATCCGTACCCGTTTGAGAGACCATACATCTTATCAATAAGACAGCGAACACTAACGGAAGCAGAAGAAGAGCAGTGACGACCCGGGACGTTCGCCTTGAGAAAGGGGGCGTGTAATACAAAAAATGGTCCTCCCCTCATTTAATACAGGAAATGGTCCTCCCTTCACGTAATACAGGAAATGGTCCTCCTTCACGTAAGACAGGAAATGGTCTCCCCTCGTGTAATCCAGCAACCTACAACGATCCCGCCCCTAACTTCTCCAACCGTCATTTCCAAATTTACTTCCATTTTATCTAGATATTTTTATACTGTATTTAACCCTCTGAATCGACCCCGAATCAAGTCCCTTTTCCCTTTTAGCTTACCTCCTCCTCCAAATTCGCCTTTTTTTGAGAAGAAGGGCGCAAATGCACTATTGCAAAATCCCTTGCAGATTTATTTTACCTATTCCTAATCTATAGAACCTGCCCCGGGAGCCTATTTAAACCCCTTTATTCTAAGTTCCAAATGCCCCGATCATTTTACTCATCACCCCTCTCCCCCACACACCCAAACACCCACATTGCCTCCTGTTCCCCAACTCTATCACAATGAGCAACCTTCGCCCCTCTGTCCCTATTTCCAAAAACCGCCCTTCCCGTTCCATCAATGGCCTTCGTCTCGCCGCCTACGGGCCAACCGATGCCGACGACTACATCCGGCGGCAAACAAAGAAGCAAATCATCGAGTTCGTGCGCCGCCTCTTCATAGAAGAAGAAGCGAGGGAGGTAAGTCCGGGAGAGGCTGAGAAGGTCGAGGAGGAGAGCGGGGAGTCCTTCGAGGAATGGTTAGCCCCTGAGCTAGTGTACGAGGCAGGAGGAGGATGAGGAAGAGAGGAGGATGAGGAGGATGAGGAGATGAGGAGGATGAGGAGGATGAGGATGAGGAGAAGAGGATGAGGAGGAGGAGAGGAGAGGAGGATGAGGAACAGGGGGCATGGAAAGTGTTGGACTGGTGGGGCCTGGAATAGAGAGTATGGATCAAGTTGTGCCCACGATGGAACCGGATGGAGATATCTTTAGTAGTCTAGATATCTCCCAGGGGAAATAGAGAGTTGTGAGCCATTCGCAGATATTTGTGGGGACTGCTTGGACAGCATGGATATTTTAGAGGAGTTGTTTGGATCTGATTTAGAGAATGGGAAATAAGAGGACCAAATTAATTGTTAGTTTCTTAAGTATCTTTTGCTTAGAGTATATTGTCCACACAAAGTATTTTTATGCATTTCTTAGTATCTTCTGTAGTTTTGTTCGGACTTTAGGGGTAGCCAAAAGTCTATATAAGCTGAGTAAACTGCTTCCTCATGGAGAGGTCAAGCAAGTTGGCAGACAACTTCAAGCCAAGTCCCGAGTAGTAGGAAGTTGAGAGTCAACTTCAGACCCAAGAAAACTTTTCTTACGCTGTCGCAGAGCGTCGTGGTAGACCCTGCCCCTTTTATACTTGCTTGTAGCTTCTCAACTCTCTTCTATATACACTCCCTTTTGTTCGTTCAACAATACCACGGCAGCACTTTTGTCGCTCGCAACA